>NAJN01000361.1:0-24850 GCA_005059845.1 Cryomyces minteri
GTACGGTCTTTGTTGTCTTCTGGCAACTTCGTCTTTATCTTCGCCAGAGAATGCCCCAACTGGACTTCTACGCGGCTAGACCGCATCGTTCGCTGCAACCGTCACTTCTAGTCGCGGTAGGTAATCACTCATTGGCAGATGCAATGCATCATCACAGCTCGACACCTTTTCTGAGTTTCTTCGTGTGCTGTTTGCTCGCTTTTGCATAACTAACCACCCCAAGGAGGCCTCTCATCGTCTTTTCCAGAGATGGGTCGCTTCAGACCTGCGAGCGAGCTCTTCCTGGGAGACGCGCCAAGGATACCCGCTACAGGACATATGTCCAGAAACACCAGTGCGATGAGAGCAGCCGTAGTACCTCGGGCCGTAGTGAAGGCGGAGCTCAACGAGGACTCTTATACTCCGTACACACCTCGACCTCCTAGCCGTAGGATTTCCGCTCGAGTTCATTTCAAAGCACACCATCACCCATCACGCAGTCGTCTATCGTCTGGATCATCGTTCAGGCCACAGCAACTAGTGAAAACTTCGACAGCACCTATGGCCATTGTGCGGCGCAACAGCTCAAAAGCAGAACGGCGTCGTGCCAAAACCTCAAGCGGTGATAGCTTGGAATCTGTGGTCTCCAGAAGCGCCGTAGTTAGACGTGTGAGCAGCAGAAAACGTGGTGTTCAATTCGCCGGGCTGCAAAGGTCACCATCGACAAAGTCAAAGAGATCGCGGAGCAGTGGCGGTTCTGGCAGAAGCATCGATCTCGAAAAGCTACTGTCACAAGTCGATGTGGTCGTGCGAAGACGACGCGCTACAGGCGAGAGTATGACCGATCTCCTCGAAGCCGGGTTCTTCCAGGTGAAAGATAGGATGACTATACGTCCGAAGGGCGTCATCGGAGGTCTGAGGGGCATATCGCTGTACATGACAGATAAAGAGCTTCCTCCTACTCCAGGCGTCGCACACTCGCCGATCGAAATGCTTGCAAGGTCGCCGCGAAAGCATCGCAGGCCGCCTGTGCGAAGGCCAAATCCACAGCGCTCAAAACGAAGGTCTCCGCTGCCATCAACCTCAGCAACCGGAGCTAAGGCGGAGGTCGCTTCTTCGCCTCTCAGACAAGAAACTAGAAGTATATCGCCTGCAAAGCTTCGAGCCACAATCCCGGACTCCGCAACGCCTCCGCTCGAAGTGATGTCAGAGCACATCACGAAGACCATATATCTCAGAAGCGGCTCAATTGTCACAGTGACGCCTCCTGAGCTGACGGCCTGGCAACGCTCGCTGTATGTACAAGGCCCGATAAGAGTGTCATTGCCGCTGATCAGCTCCCGAAAAGGCTCGCTCACCAGTCTAGAGCCATTTCAAGAGGCTGTAGATCAAGTGTACCAACATGCTTTGATCAATCCAAGGAGAGCGTCGGACGAGTCTGTTATGGACGACATGTGTGATTACTTCGATTCGTTCAACTTCGAACCGGTGGCCTTTGATTTTGACAGATTCGAGCCGGCAACGGTCATCATGAATGCCGAACCAGTCAATGCAGCCAAGCCTCATCTCTCTTCGTTCCAAAGGGTGCACAACTTGGATGATGTGATGGAAGATGCGACTCCAACCCACCTCTCAGCGAGTCCGGTGAGAGCCAAGGTAGCAGCTATCGAGTCTGCAATAGCGTCACTGCTAGACACGAAGCTGCAGAATTCGGCACAGCTTCCAGTCACTACTCGAACCCCATCAGATGAGACAGTCACCGGACTCGCGTCCATCGATGAATCTCTAAAGGACGGGGTCACAGAAGCAAACCTGGTCAAAACAAAGCCGCCAAGCTTGCGCAGTCTGTCAAGCTCGAAGACGTTCAGCAGCACTGGGTCCAGCTTCGACTGGGATATAGAGGAGACGGATCCCACCGCATCATGGCTGTCACCAGTGAGCTCCTTCGGGTCAGCGTCGAAGTCTCTTGAGCTGAAAAGAGCGCCAAGCCAGGCACGACCGTTCAAGAAGAAGACCAAGTTCCAAAAGATGGTCAAGACTGCTAGTGCGATGCTCTAGGAATACTTCAGTTGGGGTATCCATATGAGATGTTCAATCCGACGGAGAACTGGAGAGGCATGCATCATAACGTGATCAACTAATGGAGTGTTTGAGACCCTTCGTATGGATGCTGTGAGCTCATCGATTGAGTCTCTGTTTGCAATGGGCCAAGTTCGGTATGAAAGGGGATGCAACTCGCTCCAAGCAGAGCACGAGGAGCGAACATGGTTCAATTACGGTGTAGGCAGCAGGTAGATTGGAAGGAACGGAACAAAAGAGAGAGAATGTTCCGGGCTGACGTCCTGCGTGTGTATCGAGCGAATGAGCAAGCTTCGATCAGACCCAGTGCAGACAAGTGAAGCAGATCAGCGGGCGCTGCGTGAGCCCCTATCTTAGTCGAGTGACCATACTGCAGGTTCGCCAGGCAACCTTGCAGCTCACACGGCTGCCGAGAGATCTCTCACAAGATCAGGCAGAGGGCCAGACGAGGCCATTGCGGCCCTCTTTCGCGTCTTCCTCGAGCGGGCGGACTGCCGTGTGTGCGATGGTTCACGTTCCTCTCTGGGCCACCTATCAGACTGCAACTGCCCGTGAGGTGCACCTCCACTCGGCGATGGTCAGCAGGCTCCGCAGCGCCCAGCGACGTGGCCTTCTCGCAGCCGATGGGTTTGCTGCAGAGGAGACCCCTTTGGCGGATGGAGCTCGCTGAAACGGGGCGAACCCCGACCCGTTCTCCGCATGCTCGAGCGGCCAACCAGTTCGTGGCCGCATCCTTCCAATTCCCTCCATTCTCCCTTCATTCGCCGCCTCGTTTCCAAGTCGCTCGCCGTGCTTGCACTGGTTCGCAGCCTTCTTGTCGACGACGGCACACGACGCCCTCAGGCTCAGCTCGTTCGCGCTTCTCTGTCTCACAAGTCCTCTCTGTCTCTCGCGCAGCAGACGTGCTGTTTCTCTGTCCGCCTCACACTTCTGGTGAACGTGCTCGCAGTCTGTGCCTCGATTCAACGGTTGTATTGTATGTGCAATTCCGATACCCAAAACGTGATGCTACAGGCCTCTGCTGATTCAACGCAGAGACAATACTACCTTTCGAGACCGCAACCTCGACGCCGCCACTATCGTGCTGTTGCAGCAACACTGACTCATCGATTCAGACCCTCGAACAGGCAATGCCGTCAACTCGAATGGCCAACCCCCGCCCGTCAGAGGCAGAGCCTCGGCGGATTTGGAAGCAACAAATGTCTCGACTGACATCCAACTCTGATACGGATTGTGAGCTATCCCGGCACTCCCAAGCACCGCATGTCCCGCAGACGATGTCGTATAGCGGTGCATCAACGTCGAGGCACACTTCTGTACGATCACTCTCTGCTCTATCAAACACCGCAGTTCCATCTAACGCTTCTTAGCGTCTTGGTCTCCCTGAGTATCTGCACCGGCCTGAGCAACAATTCGCGCAGTCCGCTCCAGCCGCTGTTCCCATGGTGAGAAGCCACCTATCTACGACATCTCCGAAAGCCAACAGCATTGGCTATCCGCAAAGCCGTCTGCTGTCCATTGATCAGTCCTCGAGGACGTCTTTTGGTTCCTATCGGCAATCCAATATCGATGTACCATGGGATGCTTACGCACCCG
The DNA here is from genome assembly GCA_005059845.1 of Cryomyces minteri. Classification (NCBI taxonomy): domain Eukaryota; kingdom Fungi; phylum Ascomycota; class Dothideomycetes; genus Cryomyces; species Cryomyces minteri. The sequence continues at coordinate 3,655 of NAJN01000361.1, forward strand.
GCACCATTACTAGCACTCGGCCATCTGGATCTCTGGGATATCCCTCGAATCAAGTGACTAAGGTGGACATCTGGGATCCATTAGAATACCTGTCGTCCTTACCGGAAAGCACTGGCACTCAATCCTCCTCCTCCTTTCAGCCACAGACGCATGATCCCAAGCGGTTTTCGCTTCCTTGCTCGATACCGACTCATCAACTCAGAGGCGCAAGCTCCGGGTACTCTGATTCCTTAAGCACACCAAACACTAGTGGGCTGACACATGAATCTTTGAACGAAGATCAGATGAGTTGTCAGGGTAGTGCGCTCAGTAGCTCTTTTGGAGTCGACTTTGCTATGCTGCGTATGCGGTCGAACGGTTCCAGTGTTTTCCCATTTGAAATTGACGAAGATTCCTCCGTCAACTATTCAACATCTGAAAAACAAAGTGGTTTGCCCCTTAGCTTTCCAGGCAACGATGTCTTCTCTAGTCACACTGCTTTCGTTGATGAAGATGCTCCCGCATGTTCGATTTCTTACATGTCTCTTGCTGGTCCTCAGCAAGTGTTGTCTTCTTCGTCTTTTCCGGACCAGGTGGAGCGCATGCAACGATCGAATTCGAATGAAAGTAACGAGTCGTCGTCGTCGTCATCACGACAGTCTCGCTCGTTCCGACGACGCCAAGAGCAAATTGCTTACGGCTCTCGGCCGATTAGACCTAAGACCTCAGACGATGAGACGGTATCAGCATCATCACTGCTTCGCCACTTATCAAGAAACAACACCCTCAAGACCCAGTCTCATGACCGGTCGTCGAAAGACGTTGCTGCAATCACCAAAGCGCCCTACGTCCGACCGCAACACCCAAAGGTGTACTGCTATCAATGCACAGATCACCCAGACGGCTTCCGCGGCGATCACGAGCTCCGAAGGCATGCCGATCGCGTTCATGCGACGACGCGAAAGGCATGGGTGTGTGTAGACGTCTCGCCTGACAAGAAATTTCTTGCCAGCTGTAAGCAATGTCGTAGGGGCAAGAGGTACGCAGTGTACTACAACGCCGCTGCGCACCTTCGACGAGCACATTTCGTACCGCGCAAGCGAGGTCACAAGGCCAAGGGTGAGGAGAAGCGTGGCGGTATGGGCGGCGGCGATCATCCACCGATTGAGTGGCTAAAGTCAGAGGGCTGGCTGATGGAGATTGAGGAGCAAATCTTGCCTAGCACCACTCAACGAAGCACTACCGTCGACTCTGCCGCAGACGACGACGATACCGCCGCCACTCAACCGGAAGCGTATCGGCAACCGATCGCGAGTGCTGCCGACTGCGGCGGTGAAGCAGCGCCGACAGTCTTGTCAGCGGACATCGATCTCCCACCTACGGCCCACGACGCTACGCAGTTCTGTGACCAAGACCCCTTTGACTTCACCTCGATGCAAGATGTCGGCGATGCATCATCACTGCAGTACGAAGCTTCCTTTGATTCGTTCATGCTCGATGCGAATGTGAATGTGTGTTCTGGTGATCTTGATTCCGCTTTCACCTCCTATCATCATCGAGATGATGCCGCATTTGCCTTCGACTATAGTAGTTTTCCTTTTGATCTGCACCAGTAGCTGTTGTCTTCTGTTGACTGTATATTTCCTTGTAGACATCGTCGTTGTGATCATGCGGCGTTGTTCCTAAACGTCTTGTTTCCTTCATTGTGTCCTTTTCACCTCTTCTAGACATGTTGTAGTGTTTCTCCTGATGTGACGTACATCTGTGCTTCCATGACGAAGGTATGATTGATGGTCTAGTATTTCTCTACAGCTTCCTGTACACAACTTAGGTGTGCTTTGTACCTTCCGGTCACTCGGTGGCCCCTTTTGGCGTTGGTGATATGATTGGGTATGACGACGACGTAATGACTGCACGTTTCATGATTTTCCCCCATCGTCGCATTCTCTCTGTACACCTCTGCTGGACCTTATCCTTCGCGCAGCTTCTGTACATATCTCTCACTCGGTACCAAGCGTGTTGTAGTGTCGTAGCACCACCGAGAAACACTGAACCTCGTCCATCCCGTCGCCGTGTCTGCTTCCGCCTCCGCTTGGACATCCCGATTGCCCCAACTCACATGCATCCGCGACCATACGCATAGCATGCAACCCGAGACCTCATAGTGACACACAGACATGCCCAACCGAGTTGAAGGGACTGAAATCCGGTGATTGACGTGCGGACCCCGCCGTGTTCCATGACTGGCACGACACAACTCGGATGACAGAACCCCTTTTCAGGCCCAAAGGGGCGGCCACAAGCCACTGCGTCCTCGCAGCAAGCACGACCGGGCTGCAGCGCGAGCGCGAGGCGAGCCGCTCCGACCCGCCTCGGCCACACAGCCCTCGAGCCGTGTGGCTGCGAGTGCCCGGCCCGGAGGCAAGACACTGCAGACGTCGGCGTCAGCGTCAGAGGGTAACGTCGCGGGACACGAAGCCGGCCCCGCGTCTGGCGGACAGACGCGGTGCGGGCTGAGGATGGCCGGAGGGCGGAGCAGTTGCGGCCGTGCATGCAGACGTGGGTTGGGGTCTGGTGGACGCGTTGGGGGCGTCGCTGTGGAGAGGCGTGGTTTGTGGGGTTGTGTCCACGCACGGAGGATCGAGCTAGTTCAAGCGAGTCGCGGGGCACGATGGTAGGACGGTAGGGTATGGGATGTTTTTTGTAAAAGGGATTGCTTTGTAGAGAAGACAGCCACGGAGACGACAGCGCCTGAAGAGATCTCGAACGCACAGCCCCGCGCCGACCGCCATGACCTCGCTGAGGTAGAGGACAGCGTACGAAAGGAATCAGAATGCCTCCTCAGCAGCAAGCAGCCCGACCTTCGCCTCGTCGACCTGCCCCCTCGTCGCGCTCGCCCACTGCCCGCCACCCAACCTGGCGTCCTTCTTCTCGGGCCTCCAGAACGCCAACCCGGCCCCCTCAACCCCGCGCCCGGCAGGCAGGTGGAAACACAGCCGGCGCGCCACATGGCCCCACAGCAGCGAGCTGCCCCACGCGGCCTCGAAGACGGCGAAGCGCACCGTCGCGTGCCGCGCCGGCGGCCACAGCGCGACGGCGACGAAGCACGCGACGGCCCAGCCGTGGTAGAGCGCGACGCTGGCGAGGCGCAGCCGCGATCGGTGCTGGTCGGCAGCGGCGGCGTCGGCGGAGGCGGGGAAGGTCTTGCGCAGCACGAGCACGGCGGCCGCGAGCTGCAGCGCGGGCACGAGCACGAACGCGGCGAGGAACAGCAGCGCCAGGAAGGCGCAGAGGGCGGCGGAGTAGGCGTCCGCGAGCGCGACAGCCACGCTGCCCGCCTGGCAGGCGACCGAGGCGGCGCAGAGGGCGCGCAGGGGGAGCTTGTTCTTGCGCAGCCAGAAGGCGGGCGACGGCGCGTCGGCATCGCTCTCGCACGCCCAGAGCGCGGCGTGGAAGCGCTGCACGCGCGCGGCCAGCGCGCTGACGGTGTAGCTGGTGAGGAGGAGCGAGTAGAGGCACACGAGGGTCAGGAGCAGGCAGATGGAGCCGTCGTGGAGGGGAGCGAAGGCCCGGCTGAGCCAGAGCGCCGAGGTGCCGTTGAGGGCGAGTTGGCTGTCGAGCATGTTGGGCGAGCGGTGCTGTGATGTTGGGAGGCTGCCGGACGGTGGACGGTGTAGTTATGTGTGTGTCTCCTCCCACGGGGGGGGGAGGCCTGGAGTACAGGTACTTTAAGGCCAAGTGAGGCTGAGCCTCTTGGAAGCCTTGGACTGCGGGGTGAGCTTTGTGGCGGGCGCAAACCAAGGCAGGCCAGAGCCCAAGTCTCGATTAAGCGAAGCACACCCCCCCTCCCCCATCGCTCAAATGAAGGCGTTAATGGCTTTCACTTATCTCGTGCCCTTGAAAGCCTGATATAGCACATCTTGGATCGCAAAGCTCTGGGACTAGCAGCATGTTCCATCAATACGCATGTACGCGTTCATCGACCCGACACATCCATCCTATGAGAAGATCGTCATCGTAATCTAGCCCGCCAGCCCAAGTCAGAAAACGTGACTGTTCCACCTTCGCGCGATCTGCTGAATCCTGACTGGAGTCGTCCTCTCTTCTCGGAGGGATGGTAGGGCCAGTCCGCGCAGTGCCCTGCGTAGGCAAAAAGAGGTCGAGACATCGGAGGAGAACTCAGCATCGTCGGCAAACCCGTCCATAGCTCCTTCCTTCTCCGCCACTTTGCGCATCTGAAAAGCTTCCCAGTCGCTGCGCATCTCCTCGATCTTCTGCTAGTAGTCGAGCTCGGCGTCGTAGTTCTTTCCAACGCCGCGGTAACGCTTCCAAAGCGACAGATGCTGTGAGTGGATGGCAACGCAGTGGTAGTCTTATTCGCGACCCGCACGGATGTAACTCCAGCGATGCTCTTGCTCCTTGAGGTCGACTCCGGTGGTGTCCGGGAGGAAGAGGAATATCAGGACGGCACCCACAAGTCCGAACCACGGAATGACGTAGAGTTTCATCTGCGTGCTGATGTAGTTGTAGAGGATGGCAGCAGTGAGGGCGCCCAACTTGCCGACCGCGGTCGAGAAGCCGTGAGCTGTGGCTCGAATTGGTGTTGGGAACACCTCTGCCGCCACCAAGAAGGTCACGGAGGTAGGCCCGAATTGATTGAAAAAGGAGGACAAGCTGCCTCCGAATATGGCGGGTTGCCGCTGCCATGACGGAAGATGAGGAGAATCAGGATGAGCAGGACCTGGTTGAAGAATTAACCCCAGACCTGCATCAGAAAGGCGCTGGCAACCTTGCGTCCACGGTGGAGACGATCATCCTTGGTTGAGATCTGGCCGGAACCGACTGTATGCTCTATGCCAGACTTTGCGGCCATGGGATATCCCCCCCCCGATCCCTACACCATAGAAAAAGAGAGACCAGATGTAGCAGGCGACCCAGCCGTTTTAAATCACATCCCAGCCGGCACTTAGCATAAGCGAACCCACGAACATGATGACTGCATCTTATATCAGACCCCACCGGCGACCTGCCAGTCTTCGATGACACCGACGAGGATCTGGCCAACGATGACACTGCAGATCTCCAAGTACTCGATGGCTTGAGTCCAAGTCACGTTGCAGATCTTATTCGTGCTCCCAAAATCTACGGCTTGCAGCAGTGGTTGAACGTTGCCAATCGAGAACAGAACGTAACTATACACGTCTCGTCAGCTGGCTTCAAGTCTGAAAGCTGCTCGTGGTTTCGCTCACCCCTCAAGGAGCAGTCCTGCGCCAGGAACGACCATATTCCGGAAGTAGTACCCAATAAGACTTTGTGAATCTTTCTTCATCACACTTCATACACTGCTGAGCTCTATTCTCAACTCTGCTGCGTCAATCACAGTGACGAACTTTGCCTTCTTGTACATGACATGTCGGCCCAATACACTCCATTCTCGTCGTAGCTGTCGTCTGGCTTGAGAATGGTTTGGAAGACTCCCGCTTCGTTCGGGTCCATGTTGAGGACATCTCGTGTTGCGACGTGGTGGCCAGGCATATTTGGGCCGTGAGGGGCAGCGACCCCATAGTCGCGGACAGAACCCGTCATTTCGTTATGGTTTCCGTTCAGCACAATTGATCGACGAAGACGACGGTCGGTGGATTGACAAGACAAAGAAGTTCTTGGCAACCGCAGTCAAGCTTCAGGCTACGGTTCATACGAAGAGCTCTCGGAGCAATTCTCGTGTGGAAGAGCTCAATTCGGAGTCCTGTAACTCCCGACAAGTACTTCTGTGTTTTTAGTGGGAGAAAAGGAAGAGGACCGAGTTAGATGCCGTGCCAGCCGTGCAAACTGAAAGACGGACAGAATACACAATGGCGTTGGCCAGCAGCCAACAAGCGTCGACGATTGAAGCTTTCTCTTGGCCCCGTCGTAGTGGCGGCCTCGACGACACGCTCGGCAAGCCGGACGCCAGCATCGTCCATCTGTTCATCCTCGAGGGCTGCGCTCCTCGTGCTTCGTGAGGAGGGAAAGACGTTGAAGAGGTCGTCGTTGCCAGCAGCCAATTGTGTTCACGAGCCCAATCCTCGGCTTCTCGACAAGGTACTTCGGCTTCAACGTACCTTGTCTATATACCTAAAGCACATCCAGGAACAACCTTGAGCATCAGATAAATGCGGCTGATCTATAGTGACAAGAGGCATCAGGGAACGCGCACAATTAGCAGTCACCGCGTGACCGCTACGCCCGCGCGCTCGTATTAATCCCAACTGTCTCGTGTTCGACCTCCTATAACAATCATGCTCTAATGTTGTTAATTCGCGGTGTTGCACGTTCCAGCGTGTAAAACCTCTCGGTCTTATAGAGTTCCCCTTACAACACTTCTCGGGGTTGTAGAGCTCTCTCTTAACACCCCGGTCTTGTAGAATGTACCTCTCAAGTCTTCCCAGTCTTCGAAATTTACCTCGTAATACTCTTTGGTCCTGAAGAACTCGCCGGTCATCGCCGAAGTAACTTGGCAGTCGTTCAGAGTGCGGAGGTTCTGCCGTTGGAGTAGCAGAAGTATACCAATACGTCGAGGGCAGAGGACAACAAGACAAGAGGAGAAGCCGTGGTCGACGCACATGGTGGAAGGTTTTATGTAGTAGTTCTGCTCCACTGGTGGTTCTCAAAGGCGACGCAGATGAGACATGCTTCTCAATCTCCAAGTGCTTGTATACGCCCTCTCGGTAGACTACAAATCTGTACGGTGATCACTTTACACAGGCGTCACTTGCATTCTTTGATACCTGTAGTTTCCACATGCCGAGGCAGTATGATTACAGTCGGCTCCTGGGTTTCGACGAGAGCACTCTATACCCCCGCAACATCTGTGAACATTCCTTCTCGAAGGATTTTATCCAAACCAATTCGAAACGAGGCTAGTGAGCTCAAGATAGTACCCATTTCCGCTTGATAAGCTGGCGACCCCTACGCGGACACTTTGAGCCTCCATTTACATGAGACTCGTGGAGATTACAAGACTCGAATTTCTCCCAATACTGTACCTCCTCCTGTGCTTCTGAGCGTCTCGGTCCGGCTGATTTCCGTCGCAGAGATTTTGGTGACGGTCCGTGGCCTACAGTCTCGTCGAATAGCGGCACACCACCGCCGGCTACGAGGTACTGCACACAAGCTGTGATCTCGGCTCAAAGTCTGTGGAAGTCCCGCTCGGCGAAGCCCTTTGTGTGTTATGTCCACTGTAGGGGTTTGGCGAGACGTCCTGGGCTATCGACAGTGGAGAGATTTCTTCCTTTCGAGTGTTGCGCACTGCAGGATCGAAGAGGTCGATTCAGCGTCTTCGCTGAGAGCTCTCAGAGTCGTATGCAGACTGGGAACCTCCAAGCTGAGTCCTTCAAATTCTTCGGTGCGTCTGCCAGGGCAGCACAAGCGCAGAACATCAGTACGCAGTGCCAAGATACCTCGACTGCCACGACCAATGGGACTTGGCTTCGCTGTATGTCTAAGCTGAAAAGGTACGATGGTGCCTGTCAACACTCTATCCGACCTCACGATCCTCTACTAGTCTGCCTAAGTCGAATGGATTTGGTGTGTTCACATTATGTCTTGTTCAAAGAGCATTGTATCGCTTTGGTTTGGACCGCAATATAGCACTGGCAGTTAAGCATAAGAAAGGTGTATACATTTAGGCGCGCGACAACGAAAGAAGGGAAAGTATTTACAGCAACAATAGTCGGTGTACCGTATAGAGAATTCCCATGACGATGTAACGTTGAGCTAGAGGAGCATTCAAGGATGCTAACAGCATTTCTGCGCTCCCTTGAAACCCTTCCTTGACACTCCCTCGCATGTGGCGCACTTCTTTTAGGGCGGCCTTCCCGGGTGTGCTCCTGCATGGTTCGGAGGGTGCTGAGGTCTGGGTAGTCCTGCGTGAATTGCAGGCCGTGGTACTACCGGAACAGGGGGTATGATCGGAGGATGATGCTGAGTCCACTGCCGTCTCTGCTCTCGTTCTGCCTCCCAAGCAGCATCTCGCTCAGCTTCGGGTAGTCTAGAGATCACGTCTTCGGCTTCCTCTTGTCGCTGGAGTTCTTGGCGTTCTTCATCCGCCCTGCGCTGAGCAAGGCTATGCTCGATATCTGCGGGGATTAGCCCGTAGTCTAATCTGCAGTGGGCACATCCACCTACTGCCATGCCGTGACGTCTGAAGAGCGTCCCTTAGCCGTTGCCTCAGGGAACGACAATTGTCGTCCCGCTGCACCAATCCAAACTCATCAAGGCCGTCGCCCGCAGGCTGTTTGTAGAAGCACTCTCCGTACACTGAGAATGCTTGCTGGTCAAAAAGGACGTCCCTGCTTACAACGACGTCGTGAGGTAAGTCTTCCAGAACATGGACATCGCAGGCTACAATATTGTCGTCGGAGATTTCGGGATCCCCGTACTTGTCATGTCCGAAGGACCATGTGGCATCCTGAACTAAACCGTAGGTGCAGACTCGGGAGCTGTCAGCTAGTCGAAGGTAACTCCGAAACTCTTGCCTTCTTTCTATGTAGTAGCCACATCGCTCCGCGTACTCTTTGGACATCAGCATCACGTCAGAGCCGGTATCTGGCAAAGCAAAGACCGGGCGTCCATTGAGCAGTCCTCGGACACGTTGGCGAATAGATCCAAGCAGGTGTAGCCGACCATGTCTGTTGTAGGACGAGCGGATCTTGCGCTTCAAACGATGGCAGAAGGTTGAGAGCGTTTCCGTAAACATGAGGAATGGGCCTCCTAAAATGACGTCGTGCGCGCACTTTGGCAGAACCTTGAAGGTAAGTTCATGGACTGAGTTTTCACCCAGGAATGAGAAGGGCACAGTAGTGATTCCAACTGCATGTACAAGCTTTTTGTCGAGTAGTCGAAGAGTGCCGCTTGACTTGTAGTCAATAGGGAGATTATGACGAGTGGCGAAGTCATGGGTCATAACGTTCGAGTCCGCACCAGAGTCTGGAAAGGCCGAGGTAGGGATACCTCGGATGGTACACCGGACTTCGTAATCGAAATTGGAGCCTTTCCGTTGCCTCGTAGACGGGCTGGTCGTGGGACTAAGCTTCACTTGCTGCAGGTGACCATTCTGCTCTTGAAGATCCGACATCGAGGTTTGCCATTGATCGTTGTCCAGTTTTGACTTTTCTCCAGGTCCTGCTTCCGGTGTAGTTGGCGCCGATGCATGGACATTGTCGATGTTGATGGATTCTGCGTCCGCCACAACCAGGCCGGCGTAGATTCTTCTCAGATCTGCGGCAAGCTGCTCCAGAGAGGTCGGTTGGGAGTCTGGTAGCGAGTCTGATACCCTGATGAGGGTTGGACGCCATGTTTCTCTAGGAGCTTGAAACATGCCTAGCGCGTGCCGCGAGGTCCGTCTTGATGCTTGAGATTCCTGTACATGTTGTAACACGCCACTAGTATGTAAAGTGAACCACTCTCTCCAATTTTCGGGCTCGACATCTTTACTAGACAGCCGCTTGACAGACATGTTCTGTTCACGTAAAGGGCACCTGTATCGACGGTCGTCTTAACCTGACAGTCGTTCGGTATATTTGTCCCGTTGTCGCAAAGCACGTACGTACTTAAGCTCAAAAGGGGCGTTCGTGATACGTCGCCTCCTTTGCCTGTTGTTTGACGATGCCGTGCGGGGACATACATTCGAAATCATCTCGATGCAGTCCCTGTACAAGGATTGCTGTTAGTGAGAAGTCAGCCCAAGGCAATGGAAAACTCCCAATGTTTTGACAGAGCAGCTGTGAGTTCGAGTGTCCGCGATGCAGATCAAGCTATACCCTTAGCTTTGAGTGACGTTAATGGTTGGATACCGTAAAGACGGAGAAGAGGACGGAAAGAACTTGCGACTGGTTTGAAATATATAGATGCAGGTCACAGGTCGCGCAGCATCACAGTTGCGAACTGCAGCAAGGCAACTGGCGTCGCGCTCCTCGTAACGCCGCGGCGCGTATAGTTGGTCGTCCGAAGCCAATCATTCGTGCCCTCCTGTATTTGCTCAGGTCCACATCTGTTCTTGACTTGCTCAGTTATTTTGGGACCCAAGGTTCCTTTAGCAGGCAAGAGAACGTGAATTACATGTACCCACTCCAGTCCCGTGGTGGTGCTACCACAGGGGGTATGAGAAACCACCACGAGTTTGTACAGTACTGACTCGTGCATGATTTGCTCATCAAGATATCTTGGACTAACATGACGACGCCGTTGCGACGCATGTAGGTACTGCGTACATATCTGTTAGACGCTAGATACTGGCAGGTTCAGATGGTGGTATAGTTAGGAGGATATTGTGGTGGTAGTGTTCGTGGTTATCTGTAATGACTGACTGAAGCACGAGTCAGGGGTATGCGATAGAAACCCGCAGTGATCGTTTGCACCCACTAATAGAGCACTAACCATACCTCCACTGCTGTAAGCATGAGGCGATGACTAACAAAGAACAGGAAACAGGAGATGAGCCAAGAGATGGTTCCACGCAAAGCGTGACGAGATAGGTACTCAGCGGTCGAAATGTAGACTGTGCGAGATGCAGACAACGAATCATCTGTCGTCCGCAAACTCGATCAACTCAGTCACTGCGCGAGGTGTGGACCTGGAGCTCAAGCAGTCCGCAAGGAGATGGGAGAGACCTGACAGGCTCAAATATGAACGGTCGACTGGAGTATATACACATGGGGTTGGGAGAGCAAATTGAAGAGAGGACGGAGGAACAGTTACCATCTAGAGCCCGCCACTAAACGCAGTAATTACACAACTGATATGGAATAGTACAGTATCCAGACAAAGCGCAGCTGCTTCGAAGCTGGGTTTGCAATCTTCGTACGGGACAGTTGGAGTGGCGGACAAAGCCCTTGGCAGAATACGCACTTTCTGTTGTTGCTCATTAGGCGAAGGTGTTGTAACTGGACGTTTCGCTGTCTCTCTGTTCCTCTAGTGGAGAGCATGGTGGATTCTCGGTGACTTGTCTGTCTTTCTGAACTCCTAGCTAACTGCACAAACCCCGGAGAGCTGCTCGTGACCTCCTTTATTGCATCATCCTTTGTGTAACAATGTGCACTACTGCACCGGAAGAAACACAATATCACCACCTCCTCCTATTCAGCCGTCCCGCCGCAGAATATCCCGCTTGTCCCTGCCTCTAGTCCTCTCCCTCTAGATCCCCGCTCGCCATGCGGTCTATTGTAGCACCAGTGCTCGACAGTCCCTCCTCACTTCAATGTAGCCGTCATCGTTCATGGTGAAGCACACAGGCCAAACAAATGGAACACTCCATCCGGGTTAAGCCTCCTCAATTCTAGAGTATGGCTCCTCCAGCATGAGAGAACATCTCACTGAATCAGATATAACATCCACTAGGTCCCGACCAGTATTCTCAACTTAAGCGGAGATGAATTGCTAGCTCGTGAGCAATACCATGTGAAAGATCCTGTAAACACCATCGCATGAAAGACCAGCTTCGCACCGCGTAGCGACTGATTCTCCTAACATGTGCTCACGAATGTGCCTGGTAGTAAAGAGAAGCAAGTTCGACCTTGACCTAATGGATAGGGTTTCCCTAGCGATGTACAAGATGATACCTCTTAGGAGCCGTCCCTGAGATGCAGCAGACTGAAACTCTACCTCCCGCTGCAGCACAAGGCAGATCTTCTTAGACTGTTTCGGTTTGATCGTGGAATTCCCCCGGTCCATCTTGCGGTAACATGCGGCTAGGACCCAAAACGACTCTTGGCTGAGGTGAGGGTAATATCATAGACCTTAAGGGGCTAAGGTTTTACAAATAGGCTTCCGGGTGAGCAGACGTGGTTACGGTGTGGCGAACACGGGGTGAAACTCCAGAAGCAGCCTCGTCCCTCGTTTGCTTTCACACGTGATAGTGGATAGTAAGTAATGGCTGATGGATCACTTACCTGAATGAGAGTGGACAAAATTGCATTAGCGTTGGGCGGAGAGTCTTTCTTTCGGATGTTGTCCAGTCCATTGCTGGCTCCCTGCGACGTCGTTTGCAGAGTGGCCCTCTACATTCCTTCCTTTTCCCTGTCTTTCGTAGCGTTTCCTTGCTTGCGACTCCGGCTTCGTCGACGTCGGGGTCTTAGTGCAGGTCCGAGCCCGCACCTACAGCAGGCAGGAAAGGTCAGCAGGCTTCGAGTGGAGGACTACTCTGAGAAGCGACTATACTAGGATTATTCCGCGGCGCGGTGTAGTAACAACGCGAACACCATGTTTCGAGTGAGTGTTTGTGGGAGACTGTGCGTTGAGACGGCAATCAGGACATGACCTCGTGGAGGTTTCCAGCCATCAGTCTGCTTCTATCGTCCTCCTCACACGTGTTATCCGCTCAAATCTCTCGCTGTTTAACAGCTCTTTCTGGGCGAGGGGCGACGGTTCTGTGTCCGGACGCTGTCCTGCGTGCCTGAGCACGATAATGAATTGGAAGACAGATTAGTAGGCTCTGCGAGTGGGGAGGAAAGTCGCAGCTCTATAGGGAGTGGGCTTGGCCAGGCTCGCGGAGGTGCAGGCACGGAAATTGCTGCCATTTAGTGTTGGAAGTGATTGAGTATCTTTCAGTCTCGACCAGTTGCTGGACAGTATGAACTCTACCATAGTTCCTCTAGTAGCAGCCCATCGAACATCTTAACTTCTACTCCTGACTCCCTCAGCGCCACGTTTGTCGCTCAATGCACCAACACCACCGGCTTTCCCTTCTCCCAGCCGTCCAGACTCTCTTTGATGTTGATCCAATACCGCAACCGCACAGCCTCCTCCTTCGCCAACGCAATCTCGTCATCCCTGAACGCCTGCTCTAGCACCTTGACGCTCTGCTCGATCCTCTGATCATTCACGTGTTTCAGATCCCTCAACTCCTCCTCGCTCTCCGCAGCCTCAATACTCTCCCTCGTATCCAGCACCTCCATCAACAGATCCTCATCCTCATCGCCCAGCTTCGCCGACTCGTCCTCGGCCACGTCGACGCCTCGCAAGCTGAGCAGATACTGCGCGCGCAGCAGCGGGTTCTGCAGCGTTTTGTACGCCTCGTTGATGCGTGCTGAGAGGGCTTCGGCTCTGTTCTTCGCATTCCCCGGGTGTCGGTCTGGATGCGCTTTCGCTTGGAGCTGGAGGAACTCTTTCCGCAGTTGGCGGAGGTCTATTGAGAAAGCGCCGCGGGGTGGTGGGCCTGATGGGAGGGATTGAGGGAAGAATTCGTAGTGGGTCTGGGGCGCGAGCGACTCGCTCGATCGCGCTGGGAAGCTGGTGAACTGTCGGCGCTGTGTGGAGGGCGTGGTAGATCGATATGCGAGAGAGCGCCTGCACGCAGAGCAGATACTGCGTCTTTGCCGTGCAGCATGCGGCGCAGCAGTCATGGTGTACTGGCTGATTGTGGCTTCTAGCCTTGAGGCTCCTGCTACTATTGTGCGACGCATTGCTTGAGAGTTTTGTTAAAGCTTCATGCTGCGACATGACGGAGAGTCTTAAGCATCTTTACAGCTGCGACACTGACTCGAACATGAAGCGTTGACGTCATAGCGTCTGGGTCTCGAACTTCAAGTGGCTCTGTTGCCGTTGGTATTATTGCACGGGTGTCCTCCACAAAATCTCCCTACTGGTGCGCTGCATGCTTGATTGATTCGCGATACCACACGATTCCACGGCTTCTTCGTAGTCACTCGTTTCTATTGATTACATTTTATCCGTCTAGTCTCTCCAATGCATCTACCAAACACCAGTTCCTACCCTTTTTGCCCGTGATGTTACATTCGTGGTTCAAATGCCCCCTCTCTATCATTCTTCTCCCTCAATTTCGATTTCCTTCATTGGAGCCCTCCACCCTGTGCCAGCCTGCACCACTATCATCAAGGCCGCCAATCCAGCACCAGCCAGGAACAATCCTCTCAGCGCGACCACGTATCCTTCGACAGCAACCTCCTTCTCAGCGCCCTGCAGCCCTGTCACCGTTGCCGGACTCCCCATGAGCGTCCTCACCAGCTCTTCCTCGTCAGTCATCCTTCTCTTCTTGAAACCCTCTTCCAACGTAGATCTGAGTAGACGTGCAAAGATCCCACCGCCGACGGCGGATCCGAAGCTACCGGCGAAGCCACGGAAGGTTGCGATTAAAGAAGTCACGATGAAGTGGGTCTGAGGTAGAGTGAGGTGGAGGATGTGTGCCAAGGTGTAGTTGAGTGCCGCGCCGACGCAGAGCCCATTAGCGAAGGTGCTAAGGATGTAGAGTGTTGCAGACGACGATGAAGTGGAAGTGAGGGCAAGAGCAAGGAGAGTCAGAGGGAACAAAGCAAATGTCACGAGACATGGTCTAAGTTTGTCAGCTTTGGTCCAAGTACCGAGTGATTAGCTGGCTTTACTTACATGTAGAAGCTGCCGGCTCTTCGAATGTGTAGCCATCCTACGACCAATCCACCGATAGCAAAACCGCCGTTGGTGGGGATCAGGATTGATCCAGCGGTAGCAGGCGACCAGCCCCGGACGGCGATGGCGTACACTGGAGTGTAGAAGAGGACCATCCAACGTGCGGCCATGAAGCCCAGAGTCGATGCGCAGGACAGAAGTACACCTCGTGACTTGAGAACGGTGACGGGTATCACAGGCTCCGAAGCAAAGTAGGCTTCATTGAGTACAAATACGATGAGTAGCATCGCGGAGAGGATTATTGGCAAGATTGGAATCTTGGCTGAAGACAGAGCGAGGAGCAATAGTACGAGCGATGAAGTCTGTAGAAACAATCAGTATCTCTCACGGAAGTAAGAGAACCACAGGGAGAGACCACTCACAAGAGTCACAGCCCCAATGTAATCTATACGAGCAATTCTTTGTAGCATGGAGTATTTACCATCGTTGCCTTTGCCCGCTGTGAAGGACGTGGGTATACTAAAGAGGAGGCAGGTTCCCGCCATCAGTGCCATTGGAGACTGCATCCAGAATAGTGCTCTCTATGGAAGCAGTCAGCGAGACTTCGAGATAGACGGTTGTGACGAAACTGTAAGCTAATCCGGCGGAGTAGTTCTATAGCGGTACGACGATTGTACATATGACAGCGATACTTCATGCAACGTACCCATCCAACGTGCGGCAGCAAGCCTCCTGCAGCTATTGCACCTAGAGCGACACCGATGGTATAGCCGGTGTTCAGCAATCCAATGAAAAGCCCTCGCCACTTTGATCCAGTGAGCTCCAGGACAATGATGATAGAAATCGTAAAGACTCCTGCAGCTCCCACTCCCGCCACGGCGCGACCTAGTAAGAACACCGGAAGCCCAGCCGCGAAGGCTGCGATTAGTGAACCGATGGAGAAGATCACCGTCGACACAAAAATGCAGAGTCGAGGCGAGAACAGCTGACTCAAACGTCCGGCTAAGGGCGCGATACTAGACATGGCAATCTTCGGCGAGTCAGCTTGGGAGTCTCATATGACCCCTCAAAGGGATCGTGTGTGATTGTGAAACGCGGATGTCACGGAAGTCCTGCGCAACACGGCAGACCCACCAAGTACGCAGAAGTGAACCAGCTAGCTTTTTCAAAAGCATCTAGATCTGCTGCAATAGTCGACTGGGTCGTTGTAAGCAACGAGATGTTGGTGGCTGTAAGGAATAAGCTGATGAGCGAGTCCTACACATGACTCTGATTGAATGATACGTCTGGAAGAGAAGGGTCACAAAAAGAGATTGGAAGTGTGCATTTCGAGTCGACTTAAAGAAGAAACACTAAAGCATACCTTGAAGAAAGATCAGAGTTCCGAGTGACATAGCAATTAGGACACCCCTGACCGGGCTCACTGTCTGGTTAGCTGCGGCATGTTGCGGGCGTGAGGGCTCGTCTGCAAGTGTCTCCGATGACGCGCCCGAGGCAGGGTTTGAGGAGGGTAGAAGAGGTGTTTGCTCAAATGTCGGGGATCCACGTTCAGACATGGTGTGGTTACTGTTGGGAGCCCGCCCAGGACGACTGAGGTACTCTAGGTGTGTAGGCTGTTGCCGCTGTGATCTTGTATCCTGGAGCTGTGGGACTAATGTTGGAGCGGATGTATTTCTGAACACTCTTTAGTTGTGTTACTGAACTGCCTTCTTCCCCATTTTGATGGTATACAAGAAAAGACCGTTCGTCCGCCGTTTTTGGCATGGCTTGGTAATCAGAATGATGATGTTGTTAGATTTAGGTTTTGACTTGCCCGATTGTCAAGCTAAGCGCCTTATGGAGATTCTGGGGTACGGTAGGTCGACGTCAAATCGATCTTCAAGGCTTTCATTTCTGTAGACAACAATGAGGTGTGAACATCAAGGTTGTGAGCTCGCGCTTCAAGTCTCAAGGCTCTCCTCGGAGCTGTCTCCCCGAATAATCAGATGCAGGGCCGCGGTAGGGAATAAAAGCCTTATGTTTTTTTATTTAAAGATGCCATCTTTCCCGTTCTCCGTCCCTTTTCTCATCTTGTCCGGGAATAAGTTACTACAAGGCATGACCATAGAAGTAAAGCCCCGCATGAATGGTTGCGCTTCACACTGGCTTGGCCTGGGTGTTTCACGGGCTGCCCATGGTGACATTGAACTATCAGAACATACATAGCTGAGGGACTCCCCAGTCCTACTTTTGTAACTCTTGTCAGTCTCCACAGCCCAATCTTATATACATCTAGCCTATCGAAATGGTAGGTTCAGCTGCTCTCCAAGCAGAGTCGACAACGTTGACCAGCATAGAGCGGCAATCCTCCACTTCACGTAGGGCTATGCGGCGCAGGGATTGGGGGTCTGGCAGCAGCCATCGCAATAGCTCGGGCAGGTGCTGAAGTCACAGTGTTGGAAGCTGCAGAAGAGTTGGGCGAGATTGGTGCAGGCATACAGATGACACCAAATGTAGCCCGTCTACTGATAGCATGGGGGGTCGACAAAGTCATTGGTGACAACCTCGTACAATTTGAGGAGCTGAACCTCCGCCGGAAAGACGGGACAAGAGTTGGCGGGGCGCCGCTGAGTAGGATCGAAGGTGCTCTGGGGCTGCCCTGGTGGCTTGTACATCGGTAGGTGACTGAAAACGATCGGACTGGTGGAGCGAAGAGACTCATATATATTCTCGCACGGACATCATCTACATCAGGGCTTAGCGGAGGTCGCACGGCAGCACGGCAGCAACATTCACATCAAATCTCGCGTTTCCATCATTGACTATCAATCAGGTGGCAAGGTCAACGTAAAAACGGAGAGAGGAAAGACATACACGTTCGACCTCCTCATCGGTCCCGACGGTATCAAATCAGTCGTACGACGCAACCTTTTCCCGAACGTAGAGCCCGCACCTCCGACAGGTAACTGCGCGTACCGAGCTATTATCCCCTACGCCCAGATCCGTGAGGATCCTATAGCCAAGGAGCTCGTCGAGAAGAAAACGATGGAGATATAGATGGCGGAAGACAAATATGTTATCTCGTATCCAATCTCTGCAGGTGAGGACTTCAACATGGTACTATGCCATCACCGCAACCCTCCGGTGAGCACGGTGCAGGACGTGGACATGGAGGACTTTCGAAACGAATACAAGGACTTTGACCCTAGATTAAAGAGAATCATTGATATGGTGCCATCAGCGCAAAGATGGCCACTGCTTGCCACGAGACTGGAAAGCTGGTCGAGCCCGCTGAAAAACGTTGTACTAATGGGTGATGCTGCGCACAGCACGGTGAATCAGTAAGTTACAATTTCCCTTTCCAGCACAGGTGCACTTGGGGACTCTAACGTCGCATCCACTGACCAATCTACCAGTATGGCTCAGGGAGCAGCGACATCAATGGAAGATGGTGCGTTCCTGGGCCGTTGTCTACGAGAAGTTGTGCAGAACCGAATCAGCATCTCAGACGCAGTCACTATCTACGAGAAGGGGCGCATGCCAAAAGCATCTCTCAAGCAGCAAATCTCCTTCCTAAACGGCGCGATATGGCATCTTCCAGACGGCCCAGCGCAAGAAGCTCGTGATCGGGCGATGAGGAAGGAGTTGGATGGAGAGCAGCTGCTACGGAGTCCGAATCTATACGCTGACCCGGCCACCGTTCTCGATGTGTACGGATACAATGCAGAGGCGCATGCGGACGACGAGGTCGTCAAGTTCATTGAGGGACGGGAGCGGAGCGACCAACGGACTTTTGTCACAAAGAAAGAAGCGGAGAAGGTAATGGATTGGTTCTTGCCCGAGTCCGAGAAGCTCAGCGTGAGAGCGAAGTTGTGGTACACCCGTATACCATACGTTCGAGTTATGATTAGTACAATACCATTACTTCGTTCTGCCATCTGGCTTTTCATCCTTTACCTCGTTCTGTTCTTCCAATCGAAACACCATCCCGGACAATACAGTCCGTCTTCGGATCATTAATTCCGGCGTAGATCGCTCCATGGCTGCATGCACATCTCGACACGAATTCCATTGCTTCATTCCAGATCGCCTACACTCGGGAATCGCCCCTGCAGGTCCAGAGCATCCCCGCATTACCCCACACCAAGCTTCCTGAGGTGGGGCGGGATTGTTACAACCGACGTGTGTATACCAGCATATATAAAGATGGTGTCGGATGCCCAGGAGTTGCTAGACAGCGTGCGACTCGAGTACGCTACAGACACATACCAAGCACGCACTGTCACAGACACCTTCTGCACTATGGGTTCCTCTGACGCACACGCCTGGGCAGATCTGCCCTCCCAGCTCACCCAAGCTCTCGACAAGGTGAACTCCAATGCCTCGTCCGACGGGCAGATGAAGGCCTTCACCACATCCAATGCCATCGACGGCCCAGCAACGTTCGGCATCAAGGCCGCAGGGTCGGACAACACGATCCTCGTGACTGTCAAGAACGGCAGCGTCGAGATCGCCACAGGGAAGCCGGACAAGGCGCTGTTCACGCTGTCCGCGCTGCCACAGCAGTGGCAAGAGTTCTTCAAACAGACGCCCGTCGCGCCGTACCAGAGTTACTGGGGTATGCGCCGTTACGTCCTCTCCGTTCCACATCCAACGCGTAGGGGCATGGCGAGATAGGTGCTGATTTAGTCCAGGGATGTTCGGCATGAACATCAAACAAGAAGGCATCGAGGTGCAAGGCGACCAGACCGCCTTCGCGCACTGGACGCACGTCTGGCGGCGCGTGCTCGAGCTGCTCCACGATGCCCACTGCGGCCCTACACCCGCGGACGAAGAACCCCAGCTCGACGACGATGCGATTGTCGGGCGGTACATCTACGTTAAAGTGCCGTTGTGGGGGAGGTGCAAGATCTTCTACGAGCAGTCCGGGACGGGGGACAAGTCGAACAGCATCGTGTTTCTGCACACGGCTGGCAGCGACGGCAGGCAGTACCATGGGTGAGTCCCGCGATGCGCTCTGAGGTGGCAGACGCTGATGTGGGCCGGCCTTTCACAGCGTCATGAACGACAAGCGCATGCTCGAAAAATGCAACATGATCGCCTTCGATCTTCCCGCGCACGGCAGAAGCTTCCCGTACGAAGGGTACCATCCAGGCAACCACACGAACAACGAGGAGTCGTATGTCGGATGCATTGCGGCGGTGGTGAAGAAGCTCGGCTTGCAGAAGCCAATCATCTGTGGAGCGAGTATGGCGGGACAGGTGTGTCTGGCCGTAGCCATCAGGGCTGAGGAAGTCGGTGCTGGTGGCACTATTCCCCTGCAAGGGTGAGTGTCTCCTTCACCATGACCGTAGAAGATTATCTTGACACTGACCGGATGACGCACAGGAGCGATTACTTGAACATGCAAAGGCAGTGGTACGACCGCTCGCCCTACGTGAACCAAGCGCTGTTCAACCCTGAGTGGATCTACGGGGTGACTGCCTCCTTCATCCCCATCTCCTCACTCTCCAAGCATCACTAACAAGTACTCTTCCAGATGATGTCCCCGACCTCGCCGCTCGTCAACCGGCAGCTGATCTGGCATCTTTACTCCGCGCAAGCGTACGGCATCTTCCACGGCGACCTGGACTTTTACTTCGGCGGCTGGGACGGCCGGTCCCGCATGAAAGACATCGACACGAAGAAGTGCCCCGTCTTCATGCTGACGGGCGAGTACGACTGGAGCAACACGCCGGCGATGAGCCAGGCGACGTGCGACAAGATCAAGGGCGCGAAGCACTCGGCGATGAAGGGGCTGGGCCACTTCCCGGCGACGGAGAACCCGAAGGTGTTTGTGGGATATTGTAAGTCTCCGCCGTGTTAATGCTGGTTGGTTGATGTAGAGTGGATCCAGTAAAGGCTGACGCGGTGTTCGTGTTTAGTGATTGAGGCTATTGACCATATCCAGAAGACCAGGTCGCAGTAGCTGGGTAAGCGTACTCGTCGAACGCATCGAGTTCGCGTCATGGAGGATGCTGGTTTCGAGTGACGTTCGAGCGATGGAGTCTTAGAACTCCACTCTGATCGCTACGAGGCATGCTCTTTGTACCGACAGCGTGCGCCGTGTAGACTGCTTTCAGTGGCTGTAAGAAACGGGCGCCGGCCGCATGATGTGATTGATAGTTCAGGTATCATGTGTCGTTGTGGACCAACGCGAGCCTGCATGTGTTTGATTTGCCATCCAAGTGGAACTGTATCGCCTTCTCTACGGCAACCAACGCCATGCTGTGCGCAAAACCTAGTAAGTTCTCATGAAAGGTGGTACGGCCTTACACTCAGCTTCATCCAGCGTGTTCATGACCACCTCCCTGTATCCAACGCCGACTTCATCGCCTTCCTTTTGCTGCCACGTCAAGCTGTGTTTCATCCACTTGCCATCATCTCTGTCCGGAAAATCTTCTCTTGCGTGGCTGCCCCTACTCTCCTGCCGGCTAGCCGCACTCTTAGCCGTCTGCGCAGCACATGTCAAGAGGTTCCGCATCTCCAGCGTTTCAATGAGATCTGTGTTCCAGATCATGCTCTTGTCCTTGACCTGCAGCCGGTTGACGAAGTCCTGCTCGACCTGCTGCACGCGCCCGAGCCCGCCGGTGAGCGAGTCGTGCGTCCTGAAGACGGCGACGTCGGCCTGCATTGCTTTTTGCATGTCGAGGCGCATCTCGGAGACGTGCTTGTCGCCGTCGGAGAGTCTGATCTTGTTCATGTCCTCGATCGACGAATATCCGGCGTCTTCGGGTGCGTCCAGGTGCGGCATGTTCTTCTCGTTGTTTTCCGCAATGTGCAGGGCGCAAGCTCTGCCAAATACGACAATGTCTAGGAG
>NAJN01000362.1:0-24838 GCA_005059845.1 Cryomyces minteri
GGGTACCCGCCATACTGTTGCTGAGGCGGTGGGTAGCCACCACCGTAGCTGCGACGACGACAGTCAGTGCGCTGCTCGCATCGTCGCTTGCGATGAATGGCAGTCGAAGTGGTATGTTTCTACTGACCTCTGCGGTGGGTATTGAGGCGCGTACTGAGGACCGCCTTGGTAGTATCCTTGATTCGACATATTGATCTACGACAACCGTTGTCAGTCAAGCTTCGCAACGGCCCAGCCAGATCTTGGCAACTCACTGGTCCGATGGAAGTGAGCTGGATGATAAGTTACGACGTCCTACGGTGTTATGAAAGCTGTAGGCTGTGTTGTTAGGCTGAGTTGTGAGGTGCTGTGAGATGCGCAAGGTGGTCGAATGGGATATGGGGAGGAAGGCACGGGCAGCTATTTGAGTTTCGAGCGCGGAGATTCGCAACTAACTTATCGTCCGCAGATCATTACACTTACACACGCAAGACAACTGAGCCCCTTCGAAAGTGCAGTAGCTGAGATTCGAAGTCGTTGCGCCCAAACTGCATACACAGCCACCGCCATCGCACGCAAGCACCGAAAGACTCACATACACTGCAGATTCGCGGCCAATCAACTGCACAGACATTCTGTCCCGTCCTTGGTGCTTAAAAGGTCAAGCTTTCGACGAGTAACGCTACCTAAAGCTTAGTCGCGCGTTCTGGAACGAATGGAAGAAGCCTAGACCCTTCGACGGCTATTCCAACGTACACATCTTTTCAAGTCATCATCTGGAAGTTTTTGAACCACCGAACCCCCCACGACCCTCAGCCACACGCTTTTGTCTCGGGAAGTTAACCCTGAAGTGAAGTTGGTGATTACGCTCATTGCTCCGGCGAAGGTATTCAAGTTCCTCACGGAGGTAAAACGAGCCGGATATATGTCTGATACGCGAGCTGCTACATGTCTGATACGCGAGCTGCACGCAGTTCCAGAAAAGTTGCGAGACTTTCTAGAGGCACTCAAGAACGGCATTTCACAGCTCGCTGCTCGGAGAGACTCAGTCGTCCTCTTCGACATGTGGGACCCACCTACCCGGCCTGCTAATACCCGTCTCTGAGATCAGCAAAGACCACTCGCCGCCAAATGCCTGACCCTCCACCAGTGTTGCGGACGACTCAATGCCCCTCCTCTCGAAATGCTTCTTCGTGCGCTTCAACGGCTGATGCGTCAAGGGCACTGAGTGGATGCACAGATGTCTCAGCAAGCGACAGCTTTCGTTCCCGATCTATTGCAGCAACCAAGGGTGCGAAAAGCATTCCCTGTGGACTGGCTACGCGGACTTGTTGCAGCCAAAGTAGACCGGGAGACTTTCTGTGCGTATCTGCTTGCACATGCGAGCGAGGGAAGTTTGTTCAGCATCTCATTGTCCTTTCACCCTCCGACACGGGGTCAAACCCGCCTCCTGGACAAGGGTGAGCGTATAGATCTGGTTGCGCAATTCGGAGGGTATTTCTAGGTATGGGAAGGCCCTTTTCCCGCTTCTAGGCTTCTTCGCGGGTCTGCAAGCGGTCATGATCAGAGTAGATATGTGCACTGTGGATCAGATAGACGTACCTGTTGTGTTGGTACCCTTACTTCAGTAGACGAGAACCTGAGGATGGTGTCAAATTCGTCTTCATCCTGCCAGAAGCTGGTTGAGTGGGGCCTGGGGTCGACGATAATGCTGGAGATGCTTCGTCTCTACGAAGCTCTCAGTGGTAGTGAACTCTACCTACGTATAGACGTATGTTGACAATGACGTACGCTGAATGCTTTGTCTTCTTAGCGGTCTGAGAGCGGGTGACAGCCATGTTGCATGTTGTGTCTCTGTCGCCGGTCAACGCAGTTCTGGACGAAGGTGAGTGGAGGGCGCAGTGATGCCTGCGATACGCGTACATATGTCTCATGGGAGCGCTCAAGAGGCGGAAGGTTCAGTGAAGGGGGCGAAAGATTCCTTCTTCTGCGTGGGACGGTGAATACAAGAGGAGGAAAAAACCTGGGAGCTTGCGAAGCCCTATTGAGGTGAATCTAAACGGACGGAGGGTCACAAATTCACCTTCCGAGACAAGGAGAATCTGCCACAGTTCCCTGTCAAAGACTGTCGAGACCGTGCTGTCGTTCCAAACAGAGTGAGAAGAAAGGCGAGGACCTTGTGCACAGTCAGGGAATACCCGAGTTGCACTGGGAGTTGACACTAAGCGATCACAAGAAAGGTTGGCCCATCTCTTTGTGCTTGTGGGAGTAAAAGAACGGAGCATCAGAGTTAGGCGGAGAGTCCTTCATTGCTCAACGCGAAATTTGCGCAAAGCGACATTAGAGAGAACTACGGCTGTTCATTGCCTAGGTACGAACGGAAATTGTAGTCGGTCGCCAAGGTAAGGAACACCCGCAAGGTACACAGAACATGGGAGTTGGCGCTGTGTGTAAGTTTCTTCTCAGAGCGGCTACCTGCGTTACTGTTTTGTACACTCTAGCAACTCAACCCCCTTACTACAATCTCTACATGTCTAACCAACGGGTCGGATCTTGTTGCCTCCAGACTCTTGTGTGGAAGCAGCTGGGTGAAAGCACTTGCCGATAGTGCCCGAAGAAGATTCCTGCAGAAAACGGTTGCCGGGGCGCGAGAGAGTCGGCCTCTTAGCTATAAATGAGGTCTTGTACATGTCAAAGACCTTGATATGTACAGTAACAGTACAGCACTAAAGACGGCCGGATAGCCTCGAACTCCGCGCGAGCATGCCAGCTCTATGCAAAGCCGACGCCTAGTAAATGCTCACAAGTAAATGCACGGTCTTCATAGTTTGGCGCGAAGCTTCATCGATCCATCAGCGCCTTCAACAGCGATAGCGACAACGACGCAAATGTCGTCTTTCTTGCCACCAGTAAAGTTCGGTTCGTTAGGGTAGTGCTTGCGCACCTCCTTTGCAAAAGGACTGTCTCTCCTCTCGTCCTCACTCACACGTTTTGCTGCATCGACCATGGCAATCGCAAGAGCCGCCTGGAGCGTGTTCTCGTCATTCTTTCCGATCCCGCCCTTCTCGGTCAGATAACGTAGTCGCCCACTAGTCTCGACGCCGTTGCCTTTGTCTGTCCACGCTCCGAAGTTCTTCATGTGCCGGGATATGATGTCCAGTGTGTCCTGAGAGGAAAGATTGTCCCATACACCGTCCGTTGCGAACACAAGTACGTCGCCATGCCGCAGCTCGTGCGTCGTGACGTCGGCGTCTTTGGGATGATCGTCGATCGGGGTTCCGCCGCCGAAGATGGCGTGTTGTCTGAGCATGGCAGGTGAACGCTTTGACAGCTGATACGGCGTATTGAAGCCCTTGGTCTGATGAGTAGAGTAGTAGCGAATGGCACTATGACGGACGTGGAGGAAGCCAGAGTCGCCCAAACTAGTGGCGATTGTTAGACAAGTTCGATGTTCTTGCAGGCAGTTACCACACACTTTGCTACCTCCAAGCGCCCATCACTACCTGCGACTGCCACGACTGCCGTACTCCCACCAGCCGGTATAGACTCGTCCTTTATAACATTGTCGTATCCAACTTGGAGGATGGACCTTGCTTTCGCTGGACTCCCGGCGCCATCCTCTGCATAGATGCTCGCAAACGATCTCATGTATTCGCAAAGACCATGGGCAAAGTCAGCAGGGTCCACTCCTAGGTCATTGTATCCTCCAACACCGTCGGCCACCCCGAGAGCTATACTGTCTGTAATCCCAAGCTGGGTAACGAAGAACGAATCTTCCCCACTGGCTGGTCTGTCCTCTCTGCTCCTGCGCCCGGATTCTTCCAAAGTGTCCGGCCTTTGGGATGACACAAGATTCCCGAAATGGTATACATTACGGTTGGGGTTTAAACGATCGCCTTTCGCAGAGTAAGACGCGGCGATCCGGTACGTAAGGTGATGTTCTGATGTCGGCGCCACACTTGGGGTCGAAGTAGCGAAGGTGGACTTGGGTGCAGGGGAAGGCGACGTGTTCGCTAGAAGAGAAGCACCGAAGCCGAGTGCCCAGCTGTTCTGATTCCGGATGGGCTTTGGGAGACTCTGCTTGAAGCGTGAGAAAGCAAATCGCGGTATCATTGCTGAAGTGGAAGGCTCGTAACAGGTCCAGAGTATAGCGAGAATTGCGAAGACAACGGTGATTATAACATGGTGCAGGCGGAGATACTGAAGGAACATCAAGTGCTGCGACAAGACTACATTTGCAGGAAGGAAGCGTGAGCCTTTCGAGGAAGGAGTTGTTCGGTGACGATCCCGCAAAAAAAAAGCCGATGTTCCTCCGCAAAGCTTCCTCAACGCTCTAGACTCAAGAGACACTGTGTTACCACCTTCTACAGAAGCCCTCTCCTCCGTCGCTTTCACCTGGAGTCTCCCGAAAAAGTGCGACTACAATCACGGCGACTTCTGTTCCACTCCCAGCATCTACATTTGTGTGTTCCAGGACTTCAATTCGTTTCTCCGCAGCGTCCGCGCAGGACTTTGCCGTCTAGCAGGATGATGCACCCATCGAGGAAGGCATATGTGGAGGATGCGCAGCCCGAGGTAAGCCACCGCCGTTATATCTATATACTGCATAACAAGATTCACAATATATATCAGAGGTCGTGCTCTCCGCAGGCATGGTGCAATGGCCGTCGAAGATGATGGAGCTCTTGCACGAGGCTGATGGACGTCTCTTTGGCTTTAGGATACTGACATGGGTATTTCCCTCGCCGACATACGTGAGTTGATACTGCGCACGCCCCTACAGGAGAGCACTGATTGACGAAAACCTAAGCAACCGATCGCGACTACCTCATCCCGTCGACGGCGGCTGGTGTACCAGCGGAAAAGGCAGCCGTGGTCCTTGCTCAATTCTCTCGCAATCGAGCACTTGCTCAAGTAGCTGTACCGACCGACGACAAGCGAGTGCGTGCGCGTTTACGCGAATTTGGCGAACCGATCACACTGTTTGGCGAAGGATTCGGCGACCGACGAGAGAGATTAAGAGGGCTTCTCTTGGCACAAGCAGAGGCTGCGCAAGGTGGCGCGGATGCTGAAGGCGATGTACGGATGCGAGAGGGTACGGAAGATGGCGACAAGGAGGGAGAAGGAGACGAAAAGAATGAGCTATACACAATGGGCAGTGCCGAACTTCTGCAAGCACGGAAAGACATAGCGCGCTTTTCACTCCCGAGAGCAAGACAGCGTATTGCACACCAGAGACTGGAGTCTGCAATACCATTACGCACGCATGTGAAGCACCGGAAAGCCATCAAGGAGCAGTTACAAGGCTTTGAATTGTACGGTTCACAAATTGCGGGTGAAAGGCCGGTCAGCATGGCACGTTTTGCGCCGAACGGCGAGACGATAGCAGCGGGGAACTGGGGCGGAAGTATCAAGTTACTGGATGTTCCTAACTTGGAGGAGAAGTTTGTCTTCCGTGGGCACAAGGATCGTGTGGGCGGGATAAGCTGGTATCCAGGCGCCACGCTGCCGGACTCCAACGTGTCGGGAGATTCTGTCAATCTAGCGTCGGGAGGCGGCGAAGGCGACATACACCTCTGGTCTCTGTCGCAAGATACACCCCTCTCCACACTCTCCGGCCACGAACAACGTGTTTGCCGAGTCGAGTTCCATCCTTCTGGTCGATATCTCGCTTCCGCCTCCGAAGACACAACCTGGCGTCTCTGGGACATTGAAACGACCACCGAACTTATCTCTCAAGACGGCCACTCTGATGGTGTGTATACTGTCAGTTTTAACTCCGACGGCAACCTCCTAGCAAGTGCGGGCTTAGATAGCTACGGCCGGATTTGGGACATCCGAGAGGGTCGAACAGTCATGCTCTTGGACGGTCACATCAAGCCCATCTACGCGATCGACTGGGGTGCCGACGGGTACCGCGTGCTCTCCGGCTCAGGCGATGGGTTCGCAAAGTGCTGGGACCTGCGCGCCGTGAGGGAAACAGCGTCGATCGGCGCGCACAAGGGCGGCGTCACCGACCTGCGCTGGTTCAAAGGCACAGACGCACCTGCGAGTGGAGTCTCGCTGCAGAGAGACGAAAAGGGCGAGGCGCAACCGAAGAAATCGGGCACTTTCTTCGTGTCCGCCGGCTTCGACAAGTGCGTCAACGTCTTCTCGGCGGACGACTGGGCGCTGTGCAAGAAACTGAGTGGACATAGCGGGAACGTGCTCAGTTGTGATATGACGACCGATGCGAAGTGGATTTGCAGCAGCGGACACGATCGGACTGTCAAGCTTTGGGGAAGGGAAGACGGGCAGGGCATATGAAAGACGCTGATCCGAAATGCAAGGTCCGCGGCGCTCTCTTGTCTAAGCTGATCTCCGAAACAAAATAGAGATGACCATTTGGGCGTGCGCTTGAACACGCTGACTTGGCACTAGAATTTCGTGGACGATATTTATGTGGTGTTCCGGAGGCGAGCTTAGAACGGTTCTGCAAGCGCCTTGCATATTAAATCCAATGCAGCTGCTGAAGTCAAGGACGCTCTTGTCATTGTGGGAATTTCGTACCTCGTTGTGGAGTTCAGGCCCCTGAACACGGTGAAGCACTAGTGCCCCAGTAGTGAGCTTCGGACGTCACCAAGCGGAGGTCAACAGTGGACCCTTGGAACGAGACACCTACCTTACGCGTGAGTTCGTCTCGACGACACGAACCGCCTACAGACACATATCGAATTCGCATAGATTTTATCTTCGTTACCTATCTGCAACCATGGATTCTATAGACATCAGCTCCTACGACAGCGACCCCACCCTCTACCTCTTCACCTCCCTCACAGCCGGCTCATCTCACATCATCTCCGCAACGTCGCGCATGGAAACAATCCTCAAAGCAAACCGCATACCGTTCCTCGCCATCGACACCGCGACAGACGAGCGCGCGCGGAAGCTCTGGGGACGACGGGCGGGGAAGAAGAAGCTGCCGGGCCTCGTGAAAGAGGGTTATGTGCTTGGTGTACGTAGTCAGGGCGCACTCGTCTGCAGGCAACGGGGTCCGTAGTTGCGGAACAAGTGGGCTGACATTGTGCGTGTGATGTATAGGACCTAGAAGACGTAGAAGAATGGAACGAGTTCGGAGAGCTCAAAGAGAATATCGGCCCCGTTCCGCAACCCGTGAATACCTCAGCGCCGCCGCCCCAAGCACAACGATCCTCCAAACCCCCCACGCCTTCCACAAACTCTTCGTCAACCACACAAGCATCAGCTAAGGGCGCCATGCCTGGAGCCAACTCTACCAAGACACAGCAGCCGATGCAGGGAGCTTCAGAGGTAGAGGGTGTTTCTGCAGCGACGTCGAAGGAGCAGCCGCTAGGGAAGGATGGGCAGGGGATCGCTGAAGCTGTATCGGGGAAGCAGGACGGAGAGGGAGCGAGGACGCAGGAACAGCCTGCTAAGGAGGCAGATCTGGCTGGTGACAGTGTGGAGGACTGAAATAGCAGCGGGAACAAATGGTCGATGGCGAGGCACATGTGCGGTGTTTCCGGGGGACGAATTGCATGTTGAAGGCGAGCGAGTCACGTTATTTCTGATACCATATTTTCGTTACTCGTACTCTGATCATCCCAGTGCTTCAAAACCTCAGGAAGTGAGTGAGACGATATGTTGCGACATCATGCAATTGCAAGTTGTGTGCAGCCGTTGCATTTGCCAAGACTATGCAACCGCAGACCAACATGTGTTGGAGCCGGGGAAGCTCACTCGTTGCGCGTTCCGAAGGATCCTAGAGGCCTGCACGGCCTGGCAGGAACAGGCTCAGATCGCCCACGAAGTTGCTTTTTCCAACGCTCTCAACACCTGCCGCGCCGCATCTACACAATTGCCCGTCAACGCCTCGACGCCTCCACCACTGTGTATCTGTGTCCAGCAGGCTGGGTCATGGGCCGTGTCGGCGCTGCGCCAACAGGGCCCGATCCCAGTGTCTCTCTTAGCCGGAACGCCTATCGCAGCGGCTCCATTGGATGTTCGCTTCGCAGCTCGAAGACGGCGCTTTCAAGGTTCGGTCAGGACATCCCCCGATGCACGAGCACGTTGAAGAGTCAGACGTGCAGAGTTGAGCTTCCTGCCGTGGAGTAACGGCGCCTTGTTTGGCTTCATCTCTTTTTACGCATACCAGCAATCTCGATGGCGTCCCGCACGGGATCCAGTGGTGCCATTACTCTCAGACCGCGTTTCCATTGTCCTATGGCACTCGGTTGTGCCTTCTGTTCCTAGTCAATGCTGAAGAAGCCCATGCCCTCTTTACCCCATGTGGCACAGCACAGTTCGTCGCCTGTTCCTGCCTGGCCTCGAGCTTTCATACCACTCGGCCGGTATCATGTTCGGAGGTTCTGTGATTCGAGATATTGGCATTCGCAATCTCTATGGATCGCCTGGAGCAGGGCCACCGTCTTGAAACCCGCTGATTACCGGTGGGCACAATCGTAACTGCGCCGGCCGCAGTTCTCCGAACCGATACAATCGCACAGATCGTGGATCACAACGGACCAACATTATTGTACGAGCCGTCCGCTTCTTTTCGAAGGACCTGGAGTCTCCCACGTTGTACTCCACCTTGAAGAGTGCTCGCTTGCTTGACACCTGCCTCCTCGTGTGTCGACGCCGTACTTACAAGTATGGGGGACTTCGATGACGCCTTCCAGAACGAACTGGCGCGGGAGACATGGAGTTTCTACTCAGTTGGTGTCGTCTTCGTCGCACTCAGAATGTCGGCCGGTTCTGTATCCGTGTCTCCAAACGTTGGCTGATGTATGTCCCAGATACTCTAGGATCATAAGAGTCGGTATACAAGGACTTGCGGTTGATGACTATCTCATGCTCCTCGCTTGCGTGAGTCGACCACTCTATACATCTGATGCCCCTCACTGACCTAAAAAAGGCCTTGTACACTACCCTGGTGGTGTGCCTGAACGTGATTGCACGAGGTGGTGGAAGCAATCTCTTCGAGCCAAGTCTGCTTCCGACCTTCACAGAGAAGGACATTCAGGAACGGATCAAAGGATCAAAGATCGTGATAGTTTCTGAGCAGGTGCGGCAAACCCTCGCTCCGTACTCCAGGTCCCGTTATCTGATTGGCAACAGGCTATGCTCAACACTATCTGGACGATCAAAATCTGCATGCTTTTCTTATACAGTCGTCTGACCTTTGGTCTCAAGCAACAGTTGGCTGTAAAGGTTCTCTGCGTTTATGTCGCGTGCGGCTGGGTTGCTTGCGAGCTGGCCTTCTTCCTTGCCTGCAGACCCTTCAGTGGTTATTGGGCCGTTCCGCCTCCAAATCCACAGTGTACGACACTTCAGCACTACGCCTACACGCAAGCCGTATTTAACACCACCTCTGACGCTCTCATGCTCCTCATACCTCTCCCATTGCTGGCGGCTGTCTCGCTTCCCACCAAGCAAAAGGCTGCCCTCATGGGTATTTTCAGTATGGGCATTTTCGTTATCATCGCCGCTATTTTGACAAAAGTGTACAATCTCTCGGATGTATACTCACCAACATACATGCTCTGGTATACACGGGAAGCTTCGGTGGCGGTCTACGTATCGAACCTGCCAATGATGTGGCCTCTTTTGCGCGAATGGTTCCCCTGCTTACGCACACTGACGCCTGGATATTCACCATCATACTCAAAGCGCAGCAAGAGGCAGCAGAAGTCCGACGGTATGCTTCCACTGTCGGACCTGGAAGGACTTCAGAAGATCTCGTCAACGACCACGAGCCAGCGTGGGGTTCCGACGACCGGGTTCTTAGGTGACGGTTTC
This sequence comes from Cryomyces minteri, assembly GCA_005059845.1. NCBI lineage: Eukaryota > Fungi > Ascomycota > Dothideomycetes > Cryomyces > Cryomyces minteri. The sequence continues at coordinate 9,778 of NAJN01000362.1, forward strand.
AAGGACGCACCCCTCGACAAATACGACCTTCCTATCCACAACGCGTCAGGAAACAAACGCCACCCGCCAGATGGCGATGGACATGTCATGACGGTTCCGTGGGCGAAGGGTGGCATCAGGCAAGAGACCACTTTCGACATCGAGGAAGAGACCACAAACGGTAGTGGAGACAACGTTTTCGATTGGGAACATCAAGGGGGCAATTGTCACACAGTCACTATCGATGGCGGTGATGATGGAAACACTCCACAGGACAGCATGAGGACGAACAAGAAGGGTGACCAGAAACTCACAGTGCACGAGCGATGAGGAACGGATTGCCCCGAGCGGAGAGTTTCCCCGATAGAGGCCGGGGCTCAACAACACGACATCGCCGTGAAATTACGGTACTCGTGACGAAGAGGCAGGCGACGGCGAAGATCATCAGAGTGTCCCGGCTGAAGCTGACATCTCATCCCACGGGGGTAAAGTCGCGCTCGCAAGCAGGCATTGGACACGATGGAAATGCGCGAGAGAAACTTGACTCGACAGAACAGAGACGACGTGTAAACTGTACCGCAACTCCCACGTCTCAGCGCGTCCCTGATTGCCTCACAGAGCGGGTCAACATTCAGAAGAACGAAGCACCGTTACCCTATGTGCATCGATGTCAAAAAGAGAGAGTAGTCTTTCGGACATTCTAAGTCCCAACTTCCAGTCTATCGCTTGGCGTAAGATTTTGCACCAAGGATGCGAAGATGGGCGTGTAGCAATTAGTGTGAGTCAGCCAACGGCGCCATTGCTGTCGTTAGACTGCCTTGTTCGTCTGATCGAAGAGTGCCCTTTTGACACTTTCGAGCCCATCTGTTTCGAATAATACGTGCGATAGTAAGCCTCGGACAACTTCGCCACTATTTTGTCAACTTGAGCGTGTGCCCCAATATTACATATTCTGAGCTTAGTTCGACTTTTAGGGTGAAGCTCATTGCTCTGTGCTCTGATCTCGACACGTCTCGACGCACTGAATCGTTCCACTATTCCCTCCACTCCTCTCATTGTCTTCATTGACCAGCGCCACCAGAGCACGACTGGAGGCGGCATTCTTGCATCGTAGTTGTATCTACTGATGATAGCTCAAACTTCGAGGCGCAGTATCGAATCCAGCAACGAGACCTCGGGCTTCTCACTCTCCCTTGAACCACCTGGTCGATCATTATCACTGCATGGTGTTGTTCGCCACTTCGCGACTTTGGACTTCAACTTTTGTTGACGCTGCCTGCTCTTTGACCCGCAAATCCGTTTCACCTGGTTCGCGTCTGCAGGTCTTCCTTGTCGCGCCTCATCAGCTCCACTCTGAGGAGCAACAACCCAATACTGCGTCGGATCGAAGACTTTTCTCACAATTTGAATTATTCAGCGTATTCGCGAGTGTTGCTGCTGGAGGTAAGCAGTAAGATACTTCAGTCTTCCCACCATCATCGCTCCAAAGACTTCACGTCGACATCAGTCTTCGAGACTGTGAGAACAACGCGCATTCGACTTACTCTACGCGTGTCAAGATGCCGAGTCTCAACCACCTCACCTGTCACATCGAGTTGGTCAGGTCAAACATCGAACTCCGCGAATACAAAAACACGTACAAAGATGGCTATGTGGAGACTTTCATCGCTGTGCCGGATCACTCTAGCAATTTCCAAGTTCGCCTCACTTCCGATGACTATGTTGCGCCTGGGCTAGCCATGTTTGTCTTCATGGATGGCAAGTATCAGTGCAACCGCAATCGAAGGGGTTTCAGGATGGGAAATGCGCAGACTCCTGCGAAGCTATTTGAGCTCGTAGCGAGACAGAAGGAGGAACTCCAGGATGATGGGAAGTTCATTGCTAGCAGCTGGAGCTTTAATAAGCTCGACATTGGTAAGTACGCTCTGCAGGAGGAGCTACAGTCATGTTCCTGACTTCCGAGAACTCTCAGTCGCGGCAGATGAAGCGCCCGACTTCAATGAACCGGCGTTCCGCAACATCGGCAATATAGAGGTCATCGTCCTCCGTACCAAGAACAAAGAAGCCTACTTTGACGCTCCGCTCCCTCCACGTCTCTATGGCAAATCTGCGAAAGGAGTCAAGAGCGGCAGTACGAAAGACAATGTGGGAAAGTCTACGAAAGGCCTCAAGACGAACACGAAAGTGCCAGCGGGAGCAGCTGCTGCCAGCACAATGCTCAAAGCGGATAACCCGAAACTGAAAGCCCCAAACCCCAGAGCGCCGAGCACAGTGTCGCTTGCCGAAACTCTGGCTGGACGCAGTCTCGTTAGCATGTTCGGACTTTTCGATGGCGCTGCTGCCAGTGATGATCCACAATTTGAGCACGGTCGAGAGAACTACTACTACAATCAGTACAGACCGCAATCAGGTGGCTCCATGACCCCGAAAGGTAGACATCTGTAGCAGCAGAACCACTAGCCCTTTATTCACTACGCTGACAATTTGGAAGAAGGTTGGAAGCGGGACGACCAATCGTATATCTACAGGCATCCTTCATCACGAAACGCAAGCCGACTAGGCTACAAGCAAGTCGAAACCATCCTGACACCCCCAAGACAATCGTCCCTCCATGGGCAAGCAGCAGTGCCAAGCCTCGTCATCAATCATCGTTACACTGATCGGCCGCCAGTCGAGAGACGTTCCAGTGTCTCGACCGCACTAGCAGCAGCTTACGCGAGGCAAGGCATTCTTGTAAGCGTCTCGTGTAGTGAGAGCGAAGCTTCAAATTCCACACTGACTTGGACGACAGCCCAACAAACGTGGTACGTACTCGATCGACGAACCAGCCCAACTAGGCAGCGTATATGAACATGCTCCCTCACGTCACCGTAGCGTCTCATGGGGAGCGGATCGTGGAAGAAGTGGTTACCCATCGCAAGAGCAGCGTCAAAATATACAACGTGCGGGTGCTGTAGACACCTCGACATCCAGCGATTGGTTCAAGTCGAGCGACCACAGTCATCATACCGTGGAGCCGCGCGCAAAGAGTAGGCACAGCAGCTCAAGCAGAAAGACTGTCTGTGAAGGTTGGAATAGCGACGATAAGACTAGGAATCAGGCCGAAAGAGACGATGCTTGGAGCCGCAATGTCGATGGTACGGGATGGAACGGTTTCTCCAAGACTCAGCAGCAGCAGGGCACTCCGAGTGCCCATGGAAACCGACAGAAGTACAAGCTGCAGCAGAAAGACTGGACTACTGATAGTGCTAAGAATCGGTATGCTAGCAGGGGCAAGACACAACCAGCTACTGCTCCAAGAGAGCTCTCGCCCATGCGACGGGAGTCTCGGCATAGCGGTTCACGCCATCACACGGACGTCAAAGGCAAAGCTCAATCCGTGATGACGGAGTCCAGCCACTATGTCAAAGGCCCATACATTGAAGCTTTTCACGACCCTAGTGGGGGGACTAAACCAGGCTGGAACCCAGAGACTGGTTTCTTTGACACACCTTCAGTAATCCAGGCGAGAAACGCCAAAGACAACGTGGTTTGGGACAACAAGTCGAGCAAGAGCATGACCAAGCAGGAGCAGGAGCAGTGAGTCCCCAATCGATCCGCAGAAGCTAATCGGGTGGAGTATGCTGATGTGAAGAGCGACAGCGGCGGCAATCGTCGGAATGACACAGCAAAGAAGAGCAGCGTTGGTGGCAGTAGGTGGGACAACACTGCAAGAAAGAGCAGCGTTGGTGGCAGCAACCGGGAAGATACTGCGAGGAAAAGACAGAGTGGTGGAAAGAATGAGGATGACGCTGCAAAGAAGAGCAACACTGATGGCAAGGATTACAGTACTGCGAAGACGAGCGACGCTGGTGGCAACAACCCGGGTAATAGCGCGAAAAAGAGCAACAGCGGTGCCAAGAACCGAGACAACTCGGCCAAGAAGATCAATGCCAATAATAACAACTGGAACAATTTGGCGGGGAAACGCAACGAGAGGAGTAGTGGCACCGGATGGAACAACGAGGGCAATGATAGATCTGACGACAAGAAAGACACCTGGGTCAACCAGAGCAACGTAAAGCCTGCACCAAAGAAGTCGGAAGCAAACTGGGAGAAGAGCTCTGAGAAGAAGGTCGAACAATGGCAATCCCCCTCCCACCACGCTTCCGACACTGCCATCGCAGATGCAGTGTCCTACATCAAACCATACTGGGCAGATTGGTACCATCGTCCTAAGCCATCCATGGACTTCATTACGAAGAACAAGCGCGACCAATCCACAAAAGAGGAACAGCTGTGCATCCGCCCTGCAGAGCCGCCGCTCCGCGTTCCTGTCAACTTAGCCGAAGAGCACAATGTTGACACGCAGGTTAGGGCCGGAAAGGGTGTTCGCTATGTGCACAAGACGCAACATCCAGATTACTTGGACACGATGGAGAAGCCGTTTGCGGTCTTTGCGTTCAAGTTCCGATCGAGAGAGACTCTAAAGAAGATCCTCGATGTTGGGATGATGGAAGATGTGGTGGATGTCAAGAAGCAGATGCTGGCGCTTAGTAAAGAGGAGCTTGTGGAGGAGCTGCTGAGGATCAAGGTGAGTGACAGCTAATGGAGTTTCCCTTTGCCTTCGTCTTCTCAGTCCTTATCGCCACCTCTCGGTTCTCGCAAGTACACTTGCCAACCCACTCTCTCTTCCAGGCCAGAGCAGCCGAACACCACGCTTCCACTCCAACAGCCTCCCGCCACACGTCTATCGCTCAAAGCCATCGTTCAGCTTCCCGTCATTCATCCAGCGACAATGCCGCCTCCCATCACTCGTCTCACAAGACCGCTAAGAATGGAGGCGACGGTGGCGGGTGGAACAATACTGGAGCCGAAGACCCGGCGGTGCAGAAGGAGGGGTTCTGGTGAGGTGACGGGGCAAGTACGCTCGAGTACAGTGATGGAGAACGTGGTGGCAGCAAGAAAGGTATGCAATGTGGATGAAGCAGGAGCGTTAGCTTGGTTGCTTGCAGGAGCTGCTGAAACGAAATCTGGAGAACACGGAATCGCTGATTGAGCTACTCGGTATAGCTGCTGCATTGAAATGCTGCCTCCCAGAATGATCTTGTGCAATATCTGGCGCTGGTTAGAGCCACCGTCAAAGAGAACACTCCAGAATCGTGATGCCGCATTGAAAGAGCTACCCGATAAGAAGTGAAGACAAATCGAAGCAGGATGGAATGTTTGGATTGTTCTTGATCTATGGTCGAAGGGTTTGTTGTTCTGCCCAGGCGGTCACGGCCGCCCCCCTGCGAGATTCACGTGGTGGATAACTATGCACACCCCCTTTCCTCACAACACTCAGCTGTTTGATCACACAGTAGCTACAGGTTGCGAGGCCATGACGTGTTACGCGACAATCCGTTCCTTCAGAACACACTCAACTGATCCGCTCAAACACGCCGATCAGTCCTTTTTCGACCACCACGTGCTTTACACCTCCTCGACGTCAATACGGAGTACGACACAACGGCTGCTATATTTCATCCCCACATCGACCATCTACGAGGCGCGGAAGATTTAGTCGTATGGAGAGCCATGGTCAGACTTATCTGGTGGACCACGGACTACGGCGATACGCGACTGGCGACCAGGCGAGACCTGAAGCTCCCAGCACCGGGTTCGTACGCCGAACCCCGGACGAGAAAGCCTGGGATACCAAAGACGCACAGTTCGTTCGGTCCTGATCAGCAACGTGTCCCCGTCCGTTATGGCTACGGTCTGTCCATGTGAGAATGCATGTGAAATGACGGAAAACTTGGACCGGAACATTACTTTGAGCGTCGCTTTCTTCTGGACTACACAGCCCCACGGCACATGAGGGGCGTTAGCTACGACGGAACCGAGAAAGTGCCTGACTCGGAATGCGCACGTTGTATGCTCGTTGGTGCCGTGCGATCATGGACCGTACGGTACGTCTGATGTGCGCGGCCTCGAGCTGACCTTTCTGGGAGGCCGTGCGGTTTGATTTGCGGTGTCGGTGAAGCCAAGAACACAAAGAGGATCTCCCAGACTATGCCGTACATAGCCCTGGTGCCTTCAGTGTTGCGGATTCTCTGGAAGACATGCTTGTATATGCACACCAGGGTGGAACAACGCGTACCCGGACGGCTGGAGAGCGGGACGGTCTTTCTCGGATTCGCAAACCCCAGAAGCCGTAGCTGCCGTGGAGCTGTTTGTCCATGCTCAGCGTCTCGGCTTCTTCGTCTTGGCGCGTCGCAAAGTGCTTCGGGCCGGGAAGGTATGGCACGACGGAACCCTATGCTGGCGTAGCTTCCCCTCGTCAAAGGCTCACGGTGTAGTCAGCTAGAGGATCTACGTCCTTTAGAACCTGTCTGCAGCACTCCTTGATCGCAGCTGGTGGTGTTTGAGAGCTGCTCGTGCCCTCAAGAATTCGCGAAACGGCGAAGGAGCTTGTGGTACTCTGCGGTAGTGAACAACAATACCGTCGGCGCATAAGTAGGATTCGCCGTGCACTGTGACGAATATGGTGAGAAAGGCCCCGCAAGAGTTGCCCAAAGACGAACATGTAGCCGTTGCCTCAAGTCACTTCCGCTGCCACTCGAAAAGAAGAGGTGGAACCAAGTACAAAGTTGTTCTGACTCACCTTGTTCTATAACAGTAGACGCGCGGGGGTATTAGGGGTATACAAAGAGAGTACGCCGAGACGGAAGAAACAAACATCGAAAATCAGTGCCACAGTTCCCTCACCATATTGACGCTCTGCTCTTATTCCACAGAGGACGGAACGACATGAACCGCCCAGCCTTCTCTTCGAGACTCCACTTTCCCACGCCCTGTTGCTCTCCAGCACTCTGGAGGCCGCGTTGGTCCGCGTCGCGCTCGAAAATCCCGCCCCAGTCTGCCAATCCATCTGGGCCCGATCCAACCCGTTGTTGTCGCGAAGTGGCTCAGATGAGACTCGGAGTCGGCAACATCGGCGCGCCCGTGTTGCGGGCGGAATCCACAAAACTGTGTCGCGCAGAGGTAGACATGACGTCAGCAAATTCTTTCTCACAACTCGACGAGCGCAAACGAGTACGAGAACGCGCTTTGGAAACGACAGCGCAGAACCGAACGGGACAGTTTGTGGAAGTCTAGGCCAAGGTCTATGCTCATATATGTACAGGTCATGAAAATTCGTTTGATGAGTTTCGTCGAGCTGAGGACATGACGACCAGAGTCCGCGTAGGGACGACCGCGAAAGTGTGCCAAAAAGATGTTGGGAATGCGCTGGAGTGCCTGCAGTGGGTCTGGGGTCTATTTGTTGTGCCAGATGAAATTCCGTAACGAGTCCCAGTGGTCGGCGTTCACGTAGCTGAGGAGGAATGGCGGCATTAGCCCGGTCCGTACCCCTGTGTTCTTAACAGAGAGGAGAGAAATGGGAAGGCAGAATCAGGGAAGAGGAAACGGCGGATGTGAGAAACGTGGTGGTGGAGAAGAGAGACGCGACAGAAGACAAAAGGAACTCTCACGTACATATAGTTCATGCTGCTCCTCAAGCTCGGCTGCAGCGTATCCGGGTGCCACCGGAACACGTACATGACCATCGCCCAGCTCAGACTGGCAAACACCGGCCAGCTATTCCTGCGCACTAGCTCCCTTATCGCATCCGCCCTCTCACCCCTGCCGCCTATGCCCAGCCCGCCCGGTCCATAGCTGCCCCCAAGCAGCTCGTTCGACGGCGGCGAAACGGCCAGTTTTGCCAGGGCCAGCACGACGCGCGCGAACACGTAGATCACTATCTGCTGGTTCACCGACGACTGCATGCCCCGCCCGAAGACCGTGTAGCCGCCGACCAGCCCGGCCACGAACGTATCGTACTGCCCCTCTTTCGCGCTCATGCCCATCGCGGTGCCCTTGCCACGCGGTATGAAGACGCCGCTGGCGCGGCCGTGCGAGAGTGCTAGCAGGGCGGATTTGTAGACGAGCGCGAAGAGGGCGAGGTTGCGGGCGTGCTGGCGCGTGGCCTTGAAGACGAGGCGCAGCTTTTCTTTGAGGGGCGCCGAACGGAAGAGGAAGATCATGCTGGGTTGCGTGAGCTTGCGTTAGCTGCATGGTTCGGTTCATGCTTGGCCGTCCACGGGACGTGATGGGTTGGTGCCCTCGAGAGAGTCTGCGGAGATATTTTGACAGAGGATGTTATACTGACACCAGGGCATGCGGGAAGCGCACTTTGGTTCCGTAGACGGCGCCATTGCGGACTGCTTTGAGGAGGGTGAGAGGAGCGTGGTATTGCGGATCAAGGACGATCTTCTCTAATGCTCCCTGTACGTTTCGTAAGTCTATGAACGGCGCTCATCGGGAGCATTCGAGTCTCGGGAAGCGAGCTACCTTCAAGCTCTCCAGACTGTCCATGGTCGCTGCTGTCGTGTGATGGTGGATGATGGAGGACTCGACGACGGAGGAGGGCTACGATTACGGGAAGTCCGATGTTTCTGCAGCGCTAATTCGTGGTAATAGCTGTATCTGTATAGGCGGGTGAACGGAGTACGAGAGAGCAAAGATGTCAATGTTTAGATGGCAGCAGTGAGATGTCTGAGGCGTCTGAGGCGTGTGCTTGATGCTCTGCAAAGCGACGGCAGTCGTGCTCTGTGATGAAGGACCTCGGCCCGTGATCCCCGGCTCAGGGCACATGCAAACTCCCACAACACGAGAGGCTTGTGAATTACCTGAGGTGCTTCGGCTACTCTGGCGTCAACATAACCATCGACATCATGTTTCGTTTAGCTACTCTACCGACCAAACAGTACTGCATCCAGTCACGCTCAATCATCGTGAGTAAGGACACAAGCAGTGTAGGGCACTCACGGAATCGGCTCTTTGTAGTCAAGAAGTCTCGTACATCCTGCATTCCAAGTCTACCAAGAAAGCACCTCTAATCTACACAACCGCAATTGTCCGCAGACTCGCAGCAACCTCTCAGTCTGCACTCCTCACAGAAGTCCATACCCTTCCCCTCTTTTCTCTCCTCTTCAGCGCTTCTCGTCTTCTTCCCCCTCATGATAGACTGCCCCGAGAGTCTCTCCCTGCCCGACGTCGCTGAGATCGTCTCCCCCACCCCTGACGTGGCCCAGCCCACCATGCCGCCGTCTCCCCTTACGCTCGAAACTGCCGCTGCGCCCTCCCATAGCCGCGGATCGTAGTGGCTGTTGCTGCCGAACTCCTTCCGCGGGCCCACGAGCATCGTCTCCCGCCGCACGGAAACACATACATCTCCTGCGACGGTAGGAGGACCACGCCGGTACTTCTCGTCTGCAGAATCACGCAGATGCACCAGCAGCAGCGCCAGCGCAGCCACAACGCCCCAGACCGCGAACGAACGCTTCGCGGCCCGCGCAGAGGCTTGGGTGCGGTACCGGAAGGGACTGTGCAGTGCGCGCTCCCACGTGCCCGCCGTCTTTCGTGACACCGCGCCAAAGGCGGCACCCAAGTCGAAAAGCGAAGCCACGCTGTGCAGACCTAGCTGGAGAGGGCGCCATGCTCTTTGTAACCCCCAGACTGCGACACGCCACACGAGGCCGCCAAGGACAGATTGGAAGCTCAGGTCCGTGAGCCAATGGAGTAGAGTAGATGCAAGAGCGACCGTCCCGACAATGAAGAAAATCGCCCGTATCCCATGGCTCAGGATCGTCGCGACGGCTTGTATGAAATGCACCAGACCGGCGACTCTCGGGCACCAACCCACACCTGTGGCTGCCGCTGCCGTAGCTGCAGTTGTCGTCACGGCCGCCACGGCCGCCGCCGCCGCCGACTTTATCTTCATACTCGCGACTGCTCCTTGAACGGTCGAAGCCGCACGTGCATCTAGCTGGCCGCCCGCAAGTGATGCATACCGGATCCTACGCAGATCGTCCAGCCGGACCTGCTCCAGATAGTAGGCTGTTATGGCATCGTACCCCTCCATAGTTTTCGCGGCCTGTCCAGGCCTGGGGCTGCCGAACCAGAACTGAGCGTGAGTCGACAGGGGGGGCGGATTGTCAAAGCCGTAGAGAGCGCGGAGGGAGGGTGGAGTGGCGTACGAGAAGTAGCGGATCTCGGGGCAAGAGAAGGGGCGCGCTGCTGATAGGGTTCGAGGCCAATTGAGGTAGTAGTGCCGCTGAAAGGGTTGGAGATGAGGCGCATGCGGATTGAAAGGACGGGAAGGCCGCTGCATGGGTGGTGCTAGGCCTGCTGAACGCTTGCGGACGACGAAGCCATCGCTCGCGGTGTCGTCCATGACGATTGCCGATTGCGGCTGTTTTTCTTTGTTGTCGAGGGCGTTGGTCCGCTTGATGTGATTGATGGTGGTTATACGCCGGATGCGGCGATGACAACTACGACTGACAAGCACAAGACCGGAGGGATGCGGCGAAGACAATAACGATGAGATGCGACCGGAATGCGCAACGCTAACTTTCTGTGACAACAGACTGGGTGCACGATTTGCGGTGCAAAGCAGCTTGGGAGTGACAGAAAATTGACTGGCGATGTTGGCGGTCTTGAAGAATCAAGGATTGGTAGAGAGAAGTAAGGGAACAATGTAGACATGGGAGGAAGTAATCAACATAGTGTGTTGCGATGAATGGAGAATGGTGAAACACGCGAAGGCGCATGTTCCGTGTTCCATATACTGGTGTTTGATCGCAATGCTACAAAGACACCAAAGACTCAGAAACTCCAAAGACCAAGACTAAGACTGCGGGATGGAAAACGAACATAATGGGCAACTTTGGAACCTCCCAAGTAATTGCAACAGCTGCAATGTTTCCAGTCTTTTGTCGCTGCTATGCTACATATCCGAAACGTTATGCATAACACATCGTACAGCGTGATTCATAAGTGAAACCCCCTACTTCACAGCGGGTTGCACCAGAGTGTTACCTGTTCACGATCAGCTTCTGCTCAGTTGCTTGTTGTGTTGAGATCGGCCTCAATTGGATGTGTGGCATGTGGTCCTGACGAACGTAGAGTACTCCGCAAGACTGTCAAACAAGCTGAGTTCTCGCGTCGCTCTGTCTTCGGGAGCACGTAACAATCGCGATCAACTCAAGCAGGACACGGATCCGGACGTCAGGCTTGCGCGGTGCTTCGACTTACCTCCATCTGGAAACAGCGTCTGCTCGTTGTAGAACAATCCACCCGGTCCAGCCAGGAACAAAATACTTGCAGCCATGTCGCTGTCATGACCTGTTCGGCCAGCGGGGTTCGACATCTCCATGTCCAGTGTGCTCTTGTTGTCCTCGCCTGAATCGCCTGCCGTCATCTCAGACGGGAAGATGCCTGTTGGTGGTCAGTACGAAATCAAACCGTTGTTTGTGATACGTCTTGGCGTACCTGGCGCAATGATGTTCACCCTCACTTTCGTGCTTGCAAAGGTAGTGGCTAGCATGCGCGACATGTGTTGGAATGCCGCCTTTGACGACGCGTACGCGAATTGTCCATTGGAGCTGCCCTTCATGAATCCAGAGATGGATGTGACGTTGACAACGCTGCTAGTGTAGCCAGGTGTGACCTCGCGGCCTTTCGCAAGGAGAGGGAGGAATGCCATGGACATGCAGAAGGCGCCCGTGACATTCGTGCGGAAGGTGTCCTCCCAAGCCTCTGGAGGAGACTTCATAAAGTTGTTGGAGATAGCCTGAGGGTCAGACATGTCGGGCTGACCATTCGACGCTGCACAACAAGGTTCAGTCAGCGTCCACACTGCGTAAGATACCATACTACCACTTACAAAACTTAGTCTGGTCATCTCTTGCGATACCAGCGTTGTTGACCAGCAACTGAATGCCCTTTGACTCCTTTCCCTCTATCTCCTTCACCAACCTCTGCACATCCGCCTTATCGCTAACGTCTCCAGGAAGTGCGTGGATGCTGCCGGGTCCGGTGCTGTACAGGTCAATGGTCTTCTTGAGTGCTTCCTCGCGACGGCCAGTGATGTAGACTTTGGCACCGTTCGCCACGAGGGCTTGGGTGATCATAAGACCTAGTGACGATCTCATGAGCCCTCATAGCACTAATAGCGGTTGCGAACAGCGCTCATGGCAGTGGAGTAGCCCTCCACCGGCCACTGCAGCAGTAGCCTGTCCGAAACGCTTTCTGGCTGAGGCACTTGATTTAGAGGGTGGCAGCGTACCAATACCAGTTCCACCTCCTGTCACAATCGCCGTGACGTGTGATACGTCAAACAACTTGGAAGCCTTGAGCTCATGGTTCTCCGACTTTCCCGTGGCCATTGTTGCTTTCGGTATCAATTGGTAGGAGGGATTGCTGATGAAGCTATTGCGGATGGTCGAAGGTGCTTTTCTGGCGAATAACCGAAGCATTGTTAGTACCTATTTCCTGCCACGGAGCTCAGGAGCGCCTTATACGGCAAAGTAGTCATGACGTGTGTCGTGGTTCGGTGTTTCACGTCATCTCAGGGTCCACAGCTTCAGTCGGAGAAACGAAGATGGACGATGGCCAGAGTCTCTCCACGGCATTCTCAGAGCAGCTGCTCATATCATTGGGGGCATCTTGGAGCAACGACGTGAGTGTCAAAGGAGCCGGCAACCTTGATGGCGCGCGACGTCGTCCGAGCTCTCGATGCGGCATTCCGCAAACAGCCAACGGCATTCGCCGCCAGCACGTATAGCTGAGGACGTGGACAGGTGCGCTGCTATGCTACACATTTCAGAGACTGCAAGAAAACCACGACCTTGCATTTCGTACTCTCTGTTATCGTGGTCTCGTGCTTCTCGACCAACAGCACTTGATCTTAGACCTCAGGCTGGACTTACCCCTCTCTTGAACCGTCCCTCGTCAGCCTGGAGGTTGCCAATGTGGAGGAGCTATAGGCTTGTAAGCATACACCTGGGCATTGAGCCCTCAGCGAAGTCTGGAGTACCCATATCTTCGTGCCCTGTAAGACGAATCAGTATAAACTCCCTGGCCAACCAAATTTCCTTAGTGTTCACGAACCTGAGGCGCCTTGTTGATAAGATCAACGGAGGTTGGATTCATTACGTTGTGTCAAACGAGGAAGTCAACTCAATGAGTGCGTAATTCCCAGGCCATGAGTGCCATCATGCAGTAGGTGACACAGCTCCGTTTAAGCGGATCTTGGCCGAGGAGGAGCTTCATTCTGCGCTACGAAGCAGACTGATCGACCCCCTCTCGCTGAGGTGAGCAAATGCAAACGAACGCGGGCCTGATGTACGACGCTGTGATCGTCCCGCAATCTGCTCACTCCAGATCGCAGAGCAGCACTGCATCCAGCTCTGTCACACGTGTCGAAGACCCTGGAGTGACCTACACTGGCGTCTGGGAAACAATTGGGACGTCACTTGTTAGAGAATGTAGCTCAGTCGGAATGGTCCGTGCGCTCCATCGCAAACGTCGAGGAGCTCGAGACACTCAGTCACAATCATAGTGCGCCGCATCGTACGAGTACCAGATCGAGTGAGCGGAGCGAAAATAGAGACGATGACCACACGTCAATTCACTGCTTCCCGCCGTCGAACGTCGACTGGCAAAACTGCGAAATACACCACATTGATGTTACACACTGACTTATCAGCAATTGCCTACTTGCACGATGAGTATTGAGTACTTTGGTCAGGTATACGTGTAGTTTGACGTCTTCATGACCTCAAGAACTACCAGTTTAGGTGCCATCGAAGCCGCTGGCCTCTGAGTCGCAGAACAAGTCTAGGCCTCCACTCTCTTTGTCTGACAACTGTCGACGGTTGCATTCCACGGCAAGACCAATGTCAGCTGTGCCCAAACATGAACCAGAGTTTGCCGTTGTAAATGCTTCGAGGCATGAACTGGTCTCGAGTTGCCACGTTTCTGAGTACGGTCTTTGTTGTCTTCTGGCAACTTCGTCTTTATCTTCGCCAGAGAATGCCCCAACTGGACTTCTACGCGGCTAGACCGCATCGTTCGCTGCAACCGTCACTTCTAGTCGCGGTAGGTAATCACTCATTGGCAGATGCAATGCATCATCACAGCTCGACACCTTTTCTGAGTTTCTTCGTGTGCTGTTTGCTCGCTTTTGCATAACTAACCACCCCAAGGAGGCCTCTCATCGTCTTTTCCAGAGATGGGTCGCTTCAGACCTGCGAGCGAGCTCTTCCTGGGAGACGCGCCAAGGATACCCGCTACAGGACATATGTCCAGAAACACCAGTGCGATGAGAGCAGCCGTAGTACCTCGGGCCGTAGTGAAGGCGGAGCTCAACGAGGACTCTTATACTCCGTACACACCTCGACCTCCTAGCCGTAGGATTTCCGCTCGAGTTCATTTCAAAGCACACCATCACCCATCACGCAGTCGTCTATCGTCTGGATCATCGTTCAGGCCACAGCAACTAGTGAAAACTTCGACAGCACCTATGGCCATTGTGCGGCGCAACAGCTCAAAAGCAGAACGGCGTCGTGCCAAAACCTCAAGCGGTGATAGCTTGGAATCTGTGGTCTCCAGAAGCGCCGTAGTTAGACGTGTGAGCAGCAGAAAACGTGGTGTTCAATTCGCCGGGCTGCAAAGGTCACCATCGACAAAGTCAAAGAGATCGCGGAGCAGTGGCGGTTCTGGCAGAAGCATCGATCTCGAAAAGCTACTGTCACAAGTCGATGTGGTCGTGCGAAGACGACGCGCTACAGGCGAGAGTATGACCGATCTCCTCGAAGCCGGGTTCTTCCAGGTGAAAGATAGGATGACTATACGTCCGAAGGGCGTCATCGGAGGTCTGAGGGGCATATCGCTGTACATGACAGATAAAGAGCTTCCTCCTACTCCAGGCGTCGCACACTCGCCGATCGAAATGCTTGCAAGGTCGCCGCGAAAGCATCGCAGGCCGCCTGTGCGAAGGCCAAATCCACAGCGCTCAAAACGAAGGTCTCCGCTGCCATCAACCTCAGCAACCGGAGCTAAGGCGGAGGTCGCTTCTTCGCCTCTCAGACAAGAAACTAGAAGTATATCGCCTGCAAAGCTTCGAGCCACAATCCCGGACTCCGCAACGCCTCCGCTCGAAGTGATGTCAGAGCACATCACGAAGACCATATATCTCAGAAGCGGCTCAATTGTCACAGTGACGCCTCCTGAG
>NAJN01000363.1:0-24828 GCA_005059845.1 Cryomyces minteri
TCGTCGTTGCATAGCGCGACGGGAACGCCGCGAGCCAAGAGTGCCGGAAGCGGGTGCGACATGATACTTCCCGTTAGCCGCAAGATCTCATTGCTCACCGCACAGCTCTCGACCAGGATCTTCTTCTCCTTGACCATGTCGCAGAGCAGCGGGTGCTTGTAGAGTGAGAAGCCATGTCCGATGCGGCGCGAACCAAGTAATACTGCGTCGAAGAGGTTTTCATCCGTTTCGTCACCGTCGCCGAGCGTCTCGCCGGCGTGGAAGAAGAAGGGTATGTCGACTCCTTCTTCTGCGCAGCGCTTCTTGAACCAGAAAAGTTCGGGTGTGAGGTCAGCCAGGGGGCGGCCGAGGTCTTCTTGGCCAACTAGATCGAAGCCGCAGATGAGGTCGGGATAGAGGAACTTCATATCAATGCATTGTTTCATGCCTAAAGGCACGTTAGCTCACCGTGGTGCTGAAGTCGTGGTGGTACGTATAGAGATGGACCAAGACGACAGCGGCAACTGCGATAGAAGAGATGGGGCCAACGTACTCTCTACAATCTGTCGCTTGTTGAAGCTTCTGATGGTTGTCCATATCATCCGAAGTCCCCAAAACCCCTTGCCCTCCTCGGAGATCTTGAACTTCTCAATCTCTTCATCGAGAACCCCCAGCATCCCCTCGTAGTCTTCGTCAAAACTTTCCGAACCCTCTCTTCGATACCGAAACACGAAGGCTGCCCTCATATCTACGTATTGTACTCCATCGTCTAGTAGTTGCTTGCACATGCGTGGCACAAATTTTCGGAAGATCGGCTCGTAATAGATAAGGCTGCCGAGAATTGGGAAGCACGATGTAAATTTGCGCCAAATATCATTCGGGCCTTGGTGATGGAGAAGAGACTCCTCTGCGGTAATGGAGCAGCGAGATTTGAGCCACTTAATGAAGCCATCGCGGCCGCCGTCAGGGAAAGCGGAGGCGGCGTGTTCAATTGGGACAAGAGTGTCCCCGACGTAGGATTCCGACCAGATTGCCGAGGCTTCCGTATCTGCTTCGGCGACCTTCGCATAGGTGAATAGAAAGGGTGAGTCGGAGTCTGTGGTATCGGAACGCAATGCCGATTTAGAGTGTATGTGCATTCCAGGTGTGCTGAAGGCCTGCTCGAACAGCCACTCCAAGTCGACCATAGCTTCGAGGTGGCAATGTAGAAGAGCACCTTTTGGCATCCGGCGCACAATCTTCCACAGCTTCGTCTTCTCCATGCGCTCCTTCGCCTTTGTGAACATCATGCCGGGGAACACATCGCCCTCCTCTGCTATGCTGTCCTCGTACTCCTTGGTCCATATGGTTTGCTGCTCTTGGAAGCGTATCTGAGAGGCGATGGCGCAGGCTTCGGCAGCCATAGGTGACAGAGTTTCACGAAAGGCATGGTCTTGTATGTTGTCCAGTATCAGACCACATCTTTCGTCTTGCAAGTAGCCATGAATGATCACGAACCACTTCTTTGTTTCTTCTCCTGCGCGACTAAGGCATCGCGACCTTGAAGGTACCTTTGGAGGAATGGCTCCGCCAACGACGGCACACCTTCTTGCTGCGCCCACTCCTGATCGTCCTCAATCCGCAGGTCTTCCATCTGGGGAGATTGTAGGTAGCTGGTCAGGATGGAAGAGGTTGCAAGTAAGAGGGATGGATGGGCATCATGGCATTTGCACTCTGTCGCCGGAGATCGACATTCACATGACGCGGGGCCAACAATGACCGGCAATCCCCAAACGCTGCACCGCTTCGATGGACAAGCGGCCCACTGTCTACTCACCATGTGCCTCAACCACGCACTCAGCTGTTGGAACAGGGACGGGCGATCGCCTACAAACGTAGCTACAAAGAGCACGAGACAGCGTCTTTATCTTGCCTCACAGAAGCATCTACGATAGCGAACCGCTGGCCGGCGAAGCTTCACCATCCTTCTGTACACCTGCCTGTTCAGCATCAGACGGTGACCTAGACACCTCCGCCGTTGGCACCAGAAGCGCCTTGTATCTTTAGTCTTCGAACCCACCTCCGCGTCTCATGATGCTCCCTGGTCCCGACGTCAACAGGTAGCGCGGCCCGGTCTGTGATAGCTATGGCTTTCCTGTCCTCTCTATCGTACTCCACGAACACCGTCTTGAAGAAGGCTCTCCTCTTTGGCCTCTCGAAGTATGGAGTACTGGATCTTGATACCTCGAAGCTGGAGAAACAACTCAACGTTGAGTTCTCTATGCGGAAGCCTACGATAGTTGAGTTACGAGGTGTGGGGATTCACGTCGAGGTAGGCAGCCACTGCGCTTCGCTTTGGCCGCGAAACGTACCGGAAGTATGACTGACTATGGCTGGACTTACAGACCTTCCTGTCAAAGCTCAAGCTTCAGCTACCCGACGATCTCGAAGTGACGAAAGCACAAATCCTCCTTCTACGCCTCACGATACCGCCGGACTTTTACAGGAGCTCCATAGCTGTCGATATTGAAGGTGTGGTACTACATACGACTCTCGGAGTAGAGAATTCTGCTCTGCCGAGGCCTGCAACGTTCAGGAATAGTCATGGTAAGGGAACCGTGTCAGAAACATCACATCGCAAGACACGGCGACGGAAGACTTCGCCAGCGCCGCATGACCCCGGAGGATACTTGAGCTCTGACGACGACATCGATGCTGCGTTGACTGCACAAGACCTTGCCAAATCTTTCCTGCAGCACGAGCCTGTAGAGACGAAGATACAGCTTGAGGCTGTGATAAATGCTCAGCCAGAGCTTCTACAGGAGTCAATGTCTTCAAGTGGATATACGGAAGATGGCGAAGTCCTTGGAACTGGTGCTGGTCTATCCCTGCCAGGATTTCTCACAAATTTCTTCCAGGGAGTGATAGACAGATTCCAGGTTACAGTCAAGGATTTGGAGATCACTTTGGGGGCGGAGTTACCTATCAGCGACGAGTTAGCTGCACCGAGCCAAGAGACCACGACCAGTGTCTCCGTCACACTGCGTGTCGCGGATGTTGACATTGAAGGCGTGACTTCGACGTCGCACGAGGATAGCAAATATTCTACGAAGCGTGCAAATCGGACAGAGGGTCCTTCGACGCAGCGGCCATCTCGCTCGGGTATGCGTCGTGTATTGCTCCGGAGAATCCGCACTGAGCTAATATCCGACGGCGCCGTCTTTGCCAGTGCATCTCGTATGTCAAGCCCTCCATCACCACCGTACACGCACAGCTCGAAAGGTGGAAGTTCATCGTCGTCAAGTAAGAAGTCACCTCGGACTTCGACGGCATCACTCACTCGAAAAGGCGTTCACCATCATGACCAACCACCAGGGTCAGAGACTGTGGCTTCAACTGCTAGCAGTCTCAAGCACTCAGCGCAAGACAAAAGAGCCCTTCCTTACATGCAGCGGTCAATCGTCACGTTCGGTGGTGATCGTCTCGCTGATGCTAGAGAAGAGGGAGAGGAAGGGGAGCGCTACGAGGACCGCATGGAGACTTCGAGCAATAAGAATTTAGCAAGGTCTAGGGTTCGAGCTCGAGAATTCGACTCTGACGACCACGAGGATCTGAAACATTCATTTGGGGACGGTCTGTGGAACTTTGCGGGGGGCGACGACGCACTATCAGCCTCGTTTGCTAGTGGCATACACCCGGCCGATCACAACGTAGGCCCTACACCGGGGGCAAGTGTCCCAGAAGACAGCATACAGGCTGCTGGCTTAGTCGTACGTCCACACAGGCTGTCCGCCACCTTTCCCTCTCTATCTCGGGGCTTCGACGAGTTGCTTTTCGCCAATACTCCAAGACACCCTCGGATCTCTCAGTCGCAGCCAAGTCCATTGCACGACTTTCCCCAGAAGGAGTCTGCAGACAAGGACAACAAAGCTCAAGCATTGGTGGTGCCGGTAACCGCCGAACTCAGAACCCAGAGCGGGTCGGACGGTGGCACCCGTCAAAAGTCGCTGTCCGCAGTAGAAGACCTGTCAGTATCAAGAGTATACAGCCACGCAGATGCGGAGAGTATGTACATGAGCGCCATGAGTGAAGCATCTGATCAGGGAACTAAGTACTTCAGCATTCCTGGCGGATGGGACGCCGCAAGTGTTTCTACTGGCGACTCGGAGTCGCCTTCATCACACCAATTATCGCAGGAGAACATGGCAGGCTCAGTAGCATTCGACGGCGAAACCAATGTTGCTGACGAACAGCCAACTTCTCGACGAAGTAGTAACGCAGGAGCTGCGCGAGAGTCTGTACTGCCCCCACTGCCAAGCAAACATGGAGAAATTCCTAGCGAGGAACGAAGAACAGAGTCTATAATACGCTCGTCGTTGGGGCTTTCGTCCACTTCTCAAGAGTCTTTCCATCACGCTTCGGTTGAGATCAAGCAATTACTGGGCATTGATGAAGTATTGATCTGGGTACCCAATGCGACGAAAACGCAAGTCGAGCGGGACACTGCCTCTCCTGATATCGTTGGGAGTGTGTATTCTCGAGCTGGAGCAAGCACCACGACAGCATCGTTCCGTCGAAATATGCCAGGAGCGTTTTCTCAATATGTAGAAGAGAGCATAGGAAGGAGTCAACTGGGTCCTGTGGCACTGGAAGATTCTGCGTTCTCCTCTGCATCGTCCAAACCCGCACCGAAAGGCCACACACAAGGTTTGGAAGTCGAGATAGGCACCATCGATGGACAGCTTGATGCCCCTGCTGGTCGCTTGATATACGACATGATACAAAAATTCTTGTCCGCTTTCAACAAGTGCAATCCCTCAACTCTTGGAGAGACTGCGCCACCGGAATCTGCTTTTACCGTCAGTGCTCTGCACAGGCTGAAGCTACGGCAGATGTCATTAGCGTTTGTGGAACACTCAAAAGGGGTGACGCGTTCCTCTCTGGACAGTAGCGACCGCGATGGTCCTGAAGGAAATATCGACCAAATACTTGTGCAAGTCAACGTTCAGGGTCTGCAGATGTCTTATGCAAGTGGGACACCTATGCCTGATCTCAAGATCCAGCTGAACAAGTTCACATTGGGCTATGCGGACCAAGATATCTTGTCTTTCGATGAAGGTGCAAAGATGCGTTCATCTGTTCGAGACCTCCGAGGATCTCGAGCCAAAGACATATCAATATCCGTGGCGCAACTAACAACCGCACAAGGCAAGCCAGTTACTGACTTCAGTATCACGACTTTGCCGATGGTTTTTCATCTTGATCTGGAGAAATTCGACGACGTTTTCAGCTCGTTCGGAGGGTTCAGTGGCATTATGGAGCTCAGCAGTTCCATCATCTCGAACAGCACTGTCGTCGAAGATGCACCCAAAGCCCGCGTCCGGTTCGCGGAAGCGGACTACAGACCGCCAGATCGTACCCCTGAAATGAAGATCAACCTCAGATTGGGCGGTACTCTGACGACACTCAAGGGCAGGAGCTGTGGCGTTACTCTCCAAACTAGTGCCATCAAGGTAGCGTACCGGAAGGACTACGTTGCTTTATCTATCGACGCTGTCAAACTGTCTGGACCACATCATGACCCGGAAGACAAGGATGCGTCAGTCGGTATTGACCTAAGTTCTACACGGATAGAGTACTTGGCCTCGCCAAAGGACGAGGATTTGGAGAGACTCCTCGGGCTGTTGACGCCCTCAAATGACCCATATGAAACTAATGATGACATTCTAGTGAACACTCTCCTGCGTCAGCGAAGGAAAGGTGCCGTTCTTCGTGTGACCATCGGCAAGGCCAGCTTGAGTGTCACCGACTTGGACAGCATCAAGTCGTTCCAGGCTCTTAGAGACGAGATGAAGAATCTATCGACAGTCACCAGATACCTCCCCGAGGACGATCGGCCTGGTATTCTGACCCTCGCCAGAATTGAATCCTATGAGGCTCGCATATCGATCAATGAGAAGATTAGTGCGCTATCCTTGGCTGGCCAGTGCGTGCGACTTGCGCATGTAGGCCTCCCGTCGCTGCTAGCGTTGGAGGTTGGTAAGTTCACTGCCGAGCAAGAGGGAGAAGAGAAGCTTGTTCGGGAAGTGTTGGAGATGCCGCCATCAGAACATTTGCCTATGCTCATGGCGCGGATGATCGGAGACGAGATTGAACCAATCGTGAAGATCAAGCTGTACAACGCCTGCCTTGAGTACAGAGTGCCAACCCTCATGGCCATACTAGGGTCGGCCGAAGAAGCTACCCTTGAGGACGTAGTGTTGGACTTGACTGCGTCCGTAATGACTATCACAGAGCTGCCACCAACGACTCTCGCAAGGCAGTCGTCTGGCAGCAGTGGAGACTCGAAGGTTTCCACTAAGCCGTTGCATATCGACGTGCTTCTTCGCGATTGCGCCTTGGGCCTCAACCCCCGAGACCTTCCATCCAAAGGGTTGTTTGTGCTTGCAAACACGCGTTTCACCACCATCCTTTCTACGAGCCAAGAGTTGGACGCCACTCTTGACGTTAGACGAGCGTTCATCCTCGTCACAAACGACGCACAAGCCCTCTCTAATACGACTAGGACTATGTCGACGTCTCGAACTCAATCACCAGGGTCAGGAAGTCGTCAAGTCGCGAACCTCTGCGAGAGAGGTTATGTCTCTGTTAGCTCGGTCATGTCAGCAAAACTGATTGTCAAATCCCACGCTAACGAAGCCGTCAAAACCAAGTCTGTAGATGTCGAAGTCAGCGACGAGTTGTTTGTCCTCGAGACATGTGCAGACTCCACTCAGACTCTCGTTAGCATCTTGAATGGCCTGAAGCCGCCAACCCCCCTCAGCAAAGA
The DNA here is from genome assembly GCA_005059845.1 of Cryomyces minteri. Taxonomy (NCBI): domain Eukaryota; kingdom Fungi; phylum Ascomycota; class Dothideomycetes; genus Cryomyces; species Cryomyces minteri. The sequence goes on from NAJN01000363.1 coordinate 6,788, forward strand.
GATACAGTATCGCACAGAAGCCTCTAACATTCGCGACATGATGGCTTCAGTCACTGGTGACACTTTTCCTCCCAGTGCGGTCAAACCAACTATATCCCATATGGTAGTGGGAGAACATGGAGACGAACCAGTGTACGAAGTCGAATCGTCTGCTTCTATCGATGTGGAAGACAGCCTGGATGACGGTTTGGGCGCTTTGGCGGACTCTTCAATGGATCTCACAACACACACTGTCGTGGGTACGTCAGCCGAGGATTTCGTTGACGATGACGATGCACTGTTGGTCAGCATGAGCATGCTCGATCCCTACCAAATGCTGAGTCCACCTGCCAATCGCCAAAACGACAGTCAGATGATACTCCAAGCTTTCAGGAGGGCGTACCAACCCGACATCGGTGCTTCGTCTATTCACCCACGTGGCCCGCATCATGGTGAAGACCTCCACGTCTTAGGTACGGCACAGAGGTGGAAGACCAACCCCGTCAGTAGCGACCTGCTCTCGAGTGTTCCGGGCGACTGCCCATTCCGAATACGGATGCGCAACGTCCACATCATTTGGAACCTTTACGATGGGTACGACTGGCAGGAGACGCGCGACACGATAGCTGAAGCTGTGAAGGCTGTTAAGACTAAAGCGGAGGACCGAAAGAGTAAGAGAAACAGATCTCACAGCGACGAAGAAGAGGAAGAATCCGTGATCGGTGACTTTCTCTTCAACTCGATCTACATTGGCATACCCGCAAATCGGGATCCTCGAGACCTGCCTCGTCAGATAAATCGTAACATCGATGATCTTGCCAGCGAAACGGATACTTACGCAGCATCAGACGTCTCGCGACCTACTAGTCGAAGTCAGAGACCTGCGGTAAGGGGAGGGAGGCTCAAACTCGCGCGAAGCAAAGCGCATAAAATTGCTTTCGAGTTGAAAGGAGTGTCCGCAGACGTGGCGGTTCTCCCACCAGGATCGGGAGAGGTCCAGAGCTCAGTGGATGTCCGTGTTCGAGACTTTGAGATATTTGACAACGTGCCCACGTCGACTTGGAGGAAGTTTGCAACCTATATGCATGACGCTGGAGTGCGAGAGATGTCCAAGCCTATGATACATATCGCCATGTCGAACGTGAAGCCAGTAGTAGAGTTGGGTGCCTCAGAGATCGTCATGAAGGTATGTTGGGATATTGTGGATTCTCTTACTTTAGCTCACATTTGTAGGTCACTGTGCTTCCGCTTCGCCTTCATATCGATCAAGACGCGCTTGACTTTATGACACGCTTTTTCGAGTTCAAAGACGAAAGCGGTCACGCTTCAAGCGCAGACGCGGACCAACCATTTATTCAGCGACTGGAAGTGGAAACTGTCCGTTTATGCTTCGACTACAAGCCCAAAAAAGTCGACTACGCAGGTCTTCGCTCCGGTCATACGAATGAGTTTATGAACTTCATCACACTGGACAGCTGCAACATCTTTCTGAGACACTGTATCGTCTATGGTATCCGAGGCTTCGACAAGCTGCACAAAACACTCAGCGAGATCTGGTCGCCTGACGTGAAGCTGAACCAGCTACCCGGCATACTCGCTGGTCTTGGTCCGGTACGAGGTTTGGTCAACGTCAGTGCAGGCGTGAAAGACCTCGTCGCCATACCCATCCTCGAGTACAGGAAGGACGGCAGGCTACTGCGCAGTGTCGGCAAAGGCGCCAGGGCATTCGCGAAAACCACCACCTCCGAGCTCGCCCGTCTCGGCGCGAAGCTCGCAGTCGGGACCCAGAACGTGCTACAAGGCGCGGAAGACTTCCTGGGCCCGGGTCCGTCTTCGGACTCACCACGTCCTTCCCGCATGAGTCCCAACCAAGACTGGGAAGACGTCGACTTCGACACTTCCGAGGTGCAGCAACGCCTCATCTCCAAATACGCCGACCAGCCAGCCGGTCTCCTCCAAGGCTTCCGTGGAGCAGCGCGTGCGCTTGAGCACGACCTCATGGCCGCCAAGGACGCCATCATCGCCATTCCAGGCGAGGTCTTGGAGAGCGGGAGCGCGGCGGGCGCGATGGGCGCCGTGGCTCGGTATGCGCCGACGATCATCCTGCGGCCGGCGATGGGCGTGAGTAAAGCTGTTAGTCAGACGCTCATGGGTGTGGGAAACCAAGTCGATCGGGAGAACCGACGGCGGATCGAAGATGTGAGTGGCGGTCTTCCTCCGTCTGGTACTTGCGATGAAGATGCTGACTTTGGTTGCAGAAGTACAAGAAACATTGAGCGAGCTACGAGTGAAGCATGGGTGCACAGTATGACTCGCCTCTCAACCAGGTGCATTCGTCGCTTTCCCGAGCGGGTTCGGTGGTGCGAAGTGGGCTGGTGGCAGGGCAACGGGGCTTTGGAGTGCTGGCAGCCCGTACCAGACGGCGGCCGGACGTTGTCGCACCAGCCGCGTCGGGGACCTGTTCCTGAAGCCGATGACACTCAGATACACGAACAAGCAGGTTCGTCGTGTACTGCACGAGTGTCACGTTCGCGCGTCAGACGATGCGTCGTGTTCGATGGAGGCATGCCGAAGAGGTCGTGTCGGAAGCAGTGGTGATGACCGTTGCGGACAATTCAGAGGCGTCGTTGCAGCAGGCAGCTGCTGTGTCACCACACGGTCCTGCAAGCCGACCACATGCAGAGCGCGGCGGCGTTGCAAGCTGCATGCGGGTCGCAGCGCTCGAGTGAGCCGCAACGGTGATGCATCGTCTCTCTCGCAAGCCGTGCCCGCCTTCCATGCGCCGGACGCAGCGACCGACCGCTTCCTCGCACGGGAGACCGGATCGACTCTCGGTCTGTCCTGTCGTCCTGTCGTCCTGTCGTCACGTCGCCCTGTCGTCCTGGGCTGCCTTTGAAGAGTCAGGTCGCTCCAGCTGTAGCTGATGCTGTGGTGTGGACGGGGTCGATCTCGTTCCTGGCTAGTGGTGAGCTAGCAGTAGCAGTGCCGGGTTGACTGACTGCATCCTCGGCGAAGCAAGGGAGACGCATGAGGTGTCAAAGTCCATCGTTCATCGACTATGTATCGAGCACCTTCGTGCAACGTGAGCTGTCTACATTACCATCTTGCAACTCGTGCGTCCTGCCGTTGCTTGCCAGGCAGCAGCGCCCGTGTCTCGCGTTCGTCTGTCACCCATCCCGCCGGCCTGCCATCTCGCAGCTCTGTGTGACTTGTCGCTCTCACAAACGCCTCGTCTGTCCACTCCAAGCCACCAGCCCCGACCAGGCCCGTCGCTGCCTTCCTCCAGCCTAGACGATGCACCGGACGGAGCATCTCTCTTCCCCCCCCTGTTCCCTTGCTTCGAACCTGCCGCATCCGCGCAGCTCTCCGCGACCATGCCTGCGCCAATGCGCCCCACGAGTCAGAAAGACCGCTGGATCACGGGATGCGTGTCGGGTTGGCGTTGCACTCGACGCGTGTCCAATCGCGTCTCCCACTGCTGTCTGCCTCATTGCCTGGGCACGTCTGGAGCTTCCCTTGGCGCTGCCTGCCGGCAAGCAGGTAGGCGGGGCGGAGTGTATATAGTCTGCTCGTATGGCCGCTTCTGCGGTCGTCTTCGTGGAGCTGCCGGTCTTGCTGCCTGAGGCTTCCCCTTTGCGTCTCAGTCAATACAGTCTCTCAGCTCAATTCTGACACCGCGGCCATCTTTGAGCGAAATCTCTCCATCTGCACTGTCGTTTCGCAGCCGACCATCTCAAGTGACAACCTGCGTCCATCATGTTTGGCTCCTCCAGAGCTCGCTATCAGAAGGACAGTTTCTCTCAAAACCGAGCTGGCAAGTCGACCAAGCAGAAGCGGTCGTTCAGAGATGCTGCGACCCTACGCAGCAAGGTTGAAAAGGCCACACAGTGCTCACCAACCAAAGACCAAGCAAGCCCGTACCTTCCCCTCCACCGATCCTCGTACACGCAGCAGCACTAACACACTGCCTTCAGCACAATGACCAGCGCCATCATCACCCTCTGCGTCGGGCCCGATCAGCGCCTCTTCGCTGCGCACGAAGACGTCCTGTGCCACTCGCCCTTCTTCCAAGCAGCGTGCCGCGGCCAGTTCTTCGAGTCCACGTCCAAGCGCATCGATCTGCCGGACGAAGAACCGGAGATCTTCTCGTCTGTGCTCGAATACCTGTACAAGGGAGACTACTACCCGCGTCTGGAGTTCGATAAGAGACGCAATCAGTGGCAACTCGAGGATGGGGATGCCGGAGCGAGAGCTGCAGCGGAGAGTACGGTTCACCACAATGCTGTTGGGGGGATGGTGCTCAAGGATACCGTCATCTACGTAAGTTCTCTCCCTCTACTCCTTCAGAGTTCTTCGCCCAGAAACAACAAACATCACTCGGGAGTTGAAGTGCCTCGACACGCCTCACCCTATGAGTTCCACCACTTCCGAGCACCCTCGTCCCGCCTCCATCACACCCCCTCTCCGCAAGCTAACCCCACTCAGTGCACCGCCGAGAAATACGCCCTCCCCGAGCTCAAGCGGCTGGCCCTGCGCAAGCAAGGACTGCAATCCGGCGTCCAATGCAGCACGATCCTGTCCAGCGCGCGCTACGCCTACGCGCACACGCCCGACTCGGACTCCAAGCTGCGCGCCCACTACCTGGCGCTGATCGTTCGCAGCCGGGCCACGTTCAAGCGCAGCGGCACCATGCAGATGGAGATGGAGCTCGGCGGGAGACTGTTCTTTGATCTGTTCGTGGCCATGAGCAACCATATCGTGAGTCTACTGTCCTGTGGGCGGATGTGGTCGGTGGCGTTTGCACGGTTGCTGACGGCGGTGCGCGGATAGGACGACGTGGCGAATGCGAAGTCGCCGCGCTAGACCGCGCGCTGCGAGGCCAACGCTTCTGCTGGCATCTGCTCTCGTCTCGTCGCTGTGCTCGCGTCCGCCATAGGACTCCGGCCGTCGGTCTGTCGTCACCGTTGGCCTGTCGTCACCGTCGTCCTATCGTCCGTTGGCTTGTCTTCTCTACCGTCTCCTCCTGTCCTGTTCCTTTGGCGTCGCGTATACCCTTCTTGTACACCCTTTCTTGTACACCCTCTTCAGGATCCCGCTTCTCACCCGGCGTTGACGCCACCTTCCTCCACCAATCTACCTGTGTTGCGTTCGTCGTGCTTGTTTTCGTACCCGTTCGTCTTCTCCTCTCACTCGTTGCGCAGTGCTAAAATGGTCTCGCGTGTTTGCTGGAAGGGAAAATGCAGCGCCTATGGCGATGGCTGCTCCGTCTCACCCCGCCCCATCTCATCTCTCTTCTGTGCTCTCGTTCCGTTCCCCATTCGTGGTTGTGTGGGCACTGGGTTGTTGTTGCTGCTCCGTTGCGGATCCACGCTTGTCGCTGTCTTCGAGGCCTGGGGCTGTTTGCTGGCTCCCAGTACGCCGAGTTCCGTTTCGCGACGGTCGTTCGTTGCGCTGTTCCAAAAGCGTCCGCACTTCCCCTCACCCCCACAACCCATCACGAGGAGCGACTGCGGAGGTAGGCACACGTCGGCACGGGCTGTCACAGCGGAGGGTTCGCACGACGAAGCAGGTCTTTCTTGAGGCGTCCTAGCATATATCTGCAGACAATGGACCAACGTTGCCTACGTGCCGGTCCAGTGCGAACGCGGGCGATGAGCACAACATCTTCGTCCTCGCCATTGCCACCTTGACACTGCCATCGCGTAGCATCCCAGAGCCATCACCCGTGCCTCCGACACCCATCCGCGAACGCAACGGCCCAGGAAAGGCAGGAGCGCACGCCCCCCCTCCCCCGCAGCCCGCGCACAAAGTGACTCACCGCGCCCACGCGCGGCGGATGCAGGGTCGCTGCCGCTAGCAGCCCACCTGGCTACGGCCGAGAAGGGGGACGAGGCGGTGCCGCACGGACCTGGCTGTGTAGACGTGAGGAGCCGTGTTGCGGATGTGCGTTTTGTGGTTTGTGAGGATGGGGCGATGGCGGGGTGGTGTTGCGTTGTCGGGGGGATCTGGCGTTTGGTGCGGAGCGAGGATGCGGGCGATGCAGTCTGGTGTGGTGCGGTGCGGTGTAGTAATGGTAATGGCACTGCGTGGTACGAGCTGCCGTCTGCCTGCCGACTCATGACTCGTCGTGCAGACGGCGAGGTCGGTGGCGGTGACACGGGCAATAAAGCTATTCCTGCTTAGCGAGATATCTCTGTCGCGACGATGTAGTGCGAGAGCCAGTGTGGTATGCTGGTGGCGTCTGCAGCCGGGATCGATGGCACGGGTGAGGTGATGTATGAGTGGGAAGCCTAGATGCCTGTTCCGGGGAAGGCGCCTTTTTTGTTCAGGACGAGCATGCTATGCGTGCGTGAGATGTAGCCTTTCATCAGGTTCTGTGGTCGCACGGCTTTGTCAGCTGCGCGTCCTGATGTGGACATGTGGCATTTGCCGGGGACGGCTTTCCGGAACTCTACGACTACAGCCGGACGGAAGCACTGATGTTGCGTAGGCGCCAGGGTGCTTCAGCCGCAGGCAGCTCAACTTTCGCACATCAGGCGTCCCAGCTTAGGTCCCGAAGAAGACAGACGTACCTTGTATATCATGTTGGCAATCAGGCACTCCACTTCCTCCTGCTCCATCCTCTCCTGCGTGTGCCCCATACCAATCATCAAGGCCGCGCCAAACTCGGCGATTGGAACCCTCGTCTTCCGGATTTTCTGGCCGCGGTCGTCGCCTTCCCTCGGATCTTCGAAACCGCCGGCGACGAAGACTTTGCGGAAGAGGTTGCGCAGAGCGATGTCGCGTCCTAGATGGATGTCAGTACCCAGTTGTATCAGTCCGAGCAGAAGGTGGAACTGGGGCGTGGCCGACCTCGTTCAAGGGTGAGGTATATCCGGCGCTTGACAAACTCGTCTTCGCCGGCTGCAAGGGCCGCGTCGAACCCGGCGAGATCGCCTCGCTTGATGCATTGGCCCAGTGGTGCGAAGAGTTGTTGCAGACGCGGGTAGGGAGCTAGCAGTTCGAAGGTTGGGAGGGTGTGCGTTGTTAGCAGATGGCACGGGACGAGGTACGTCAAGATAAGTCTACATTGTCTGGTCAACTTCCGTGTCACGAATTGAGAGAAGAGGCTGCAGCAGCGACTGCGCAGACAATTGACTCACTCTCTGTTTTTCTGCGCGTCTTGGTGGCAGAGCTGCCAGGCTTCGGTGAGGTTCTCTTCTGCCTAGCAGGCAACAGCGGCAGATTAGACAAGGGACGACATCGTGCAACTTCACATGTAAGCTTCTCACCTGTACGTAGTCCTCCTCCAAGAACAAGATCACGCCAACATAGTATTTGAACGTGACCTGATGTGATTTCGGGAAAGCCTCGAGTGGGGGCATATCCGTTTTCGTAGCTTGAAGGGAGCGGAGAATGTTCTTGGACAGACCGATAGCGTTGAGCTATCTCAAGAGTTAGAGCCAAAAGTCTTGAAAGGCTAGTATTGGATCACGCCTGGCTGTTCTGACCTTGAAATATGTCTTGAAGAGGAGATTTGTGGTGTAGTACACTCCCCACTTCCTAGATTCCTCGAGAGGAGCTCTGTTGCAAATACTCAGCCATGGTCCAACGGTCAGGCGCAACAGCGAGATGCACGCAGAGTGAACACCGATGGTATTGCTACATACCGATCACTAATACACAGGCTGAACATCCGATTGATCTGTCTCGCCGCATCTTCCAGCTTCTCATTGGTGCTCATGGCCCCCGCTATGTCGTCCTGCAAACCAGCATTGAATGTCGTATTCTTCCTGAACTTCGCAGCTGCTGCATCTGACTTTATCGCGAACGCCCTCAGATACTTCCCTGCCACGTACAGACACGGTATTGTCCATGCTGGAAAGGCACTGCTGGAGTAGCCCTTGATGAGAGCGTTCGCCACGTCTCTCCACGCGTCGTACACCTTGTTCCACTCTGCTTCTTTGTCTTTGCCTTGGTTGGTGAGCTCTTCTGCGACAAGCAATTGCCCAATTGCCTTCCAGTAAACAACGTAAACTTCCAGCCAGTGGTTGCCCTCTGTTTTGGACAGGCCTGCAGTGTTGTTATGGACGATCGCGTAGCGAAAGTCGGTCTGGACACTGTAGTGGTTTGTTGTGCGGTAGAAATCGTAAAGACGTCCACCGTCGTGTTCGGGAGCCCTTGGAGTGATGGTGGAAGCTAGAAGATAGCCGTCTTCATCTTGCACTGCGCGTCTGAAGTCGTCGAAGATAGAGTATGCCATGGCCGATGTTCTATTGTGGAAACAGTGAGATTGACGGACCGCGCATGGCTTTACCCGGTCATACTGCAGCGTCGTTGTTAATCGAGGAACGACTGACTGCCTGAGGTCGGGTGAAGTGAATATCCGGAGAAACAGTGTGGCCGAAGCCGAAGTTTGTTCGCACATTGACGCCGCGAAATCTCGAAACCTCAGCGACCTCGAATCAACGACCACGACGACAAACAACCACAGTACGCTGCCCTCTCGATTGATCGCTATAGACCATTTGCTGATATAACCTGCAGATGGGTAAGCGCTTTCCAGTCATTCCTCGCTATCTGCCAGAAGGACGTGCGGCCACAGGATCGTTCACAAGTCGGCCAAAGATCGCTATGCGAATCTTAGATGGAAGCCAATGAGAGCCACGCATGGGAGCAAGGCCTGCCAAAGAAAATGACTGGGACTGGCAGAGAGTCAGAGTGAAGCAAAAGTAATGGGAGGTCACGAGAAGGATGCGACGGGTCTGATGGCAACCTCATCCGCGGCGCTATTCGACAGCACGACCGCATCGCACCGTAGACCCTTTACGAAGGAATTGGACGAGACAGCATATGTGGACTCCCAAATCCGTGACGGCCAGCTATAGAATTGGACTCGAAAGCGAGGAAAAGTCTGGAGAATATAAGCTAATACAGTCGCCTCCAGGACGCCTCACCGAGTACCAGGTCATTGGTCGCCATCTGCCCAGCGATGCGAACCCTACTCCCAAGCTCTACCGCATGCGCATTTTTGCGGACAACGACGTTGTCGCGAAGTCGCGGTTCTGGTATTTCCTTAGTAAATTGAGGAAAATCAAGAAGACTAACGGCGAGATTGTCACCCTCAACAAGGTAGGCGAATACCAACGCGGATCACATTCTCTGGATACTGCTCCTAATAGTCTTATCTCAGATCCACGAGAAGCGCCCTCAGAAGGTCAAGAACTTCGGTATTTGGATCCGTTACGACTCGCGTTCCGGTACCCACAACATGTACAAAGAGTACCGTGAGATGTCAAGGACCGACGCAGTGGAGGCCCTCTACCAAGACATGGCTGCCAGACATCGTGCTCGTTTCCGGTCGATTCACGTGAGCACAGCCTCGCAAGAGATACATGCCTTGTAAAAGTACTGACGCACTTTCTCTGCAGATCCTCAAGGTTGTCGAAATCGAGAAGGCCGATGACATCAGGCGCCCGTACATCAAGCAACTTCTGACGAAGAACCTCAAATTCCCTCTACCTCACCGCATTGCCAAGAAGGCCAACCAGAAGATTTTCTCCGCCAACAGGCCGTCTACTTTCTACTAAGCGTTGCATGTCGTTGGTGGATTACGGGAAGATGGGGCGTGGGAATATTCAGTCAAGCTTCAAATACCAATGAAAGCGATTGAACGCAGACGTCGCTCAGTGCTATGGAAGTGAAGCGTGTGCAGCTGACGTCTGAATCGTAGAGTGACTGAATGCATACTGAACTATATCACAGCTTGGCCTTACCCTGGTTCGGCGCACCCTTGACATTACTACTAACATCGACAGGGCTCCACCAGGGATACGCCTGCGGTGCATCTTTCTCCATTGTTCCTTGAAATTGCACCGGCCTCTTCTCCAGGAAAGCCTTCACACCTTCCTTGTTATCTCTAATCTTTCGTCAGCACCAATTCTACATCATCTTGGACATAACTAAGGATACTCACGTGCTACTAAACAGCTCATATAGGATGCTCGAGTCCAGCAGATGCGCCGCTTCTGCACTCTCGGGACCCCGCCACATCAGCTCGCGCATGAGATACGTACTGACGGTGCTCGTGTTCGCGACGACTTCCTCGGCGATTGCGAGCGCGCGCGGGAGCACCTCTTCGGCGCGGTCGAGCGTCTCACTGAAGAGCGTGCCGAAGAGGTGGGACGAGGCTGGATAGGTCGCTCTGTAGGAGGAGACGAGTCAGCGCCGGTTCTTCGATCGTTCGCTTCACCATCCCTCATCAAACAAGAGACCTACCCAGTAGTCGTCAAGTGCAGACTCCGACTCAGCCCAATCAGCCGCGGCAGGAAATACGAGCTGCACGCCTCCATGACCAGCCCTCGTCGCGCGAAGACAAAGCCGATCTTGGCCTGAGAGTACGCGATGCGGATCGACATGGGCAGCGTCATCGTGATGCCTACGCCTACTGCTGAGCCGTTGAGCGCGCCTATGGTGGGCTTGCGGCAGCGGTGGATGGCGAGGGCTACGCGGCCGCCTCTGTACGTAAAAGAAAGGTCAGCTTGTGTGAGAATTGCGTGGCGATTGGTGCAACAATTAGTGGGACTTCTGATGGCGTTCTGTGTCCAGTTCACCAGCTTCTATACCCGTGGAGAAAGTGTGGACAGCATCGACATACCCATCCCTGTGACTCCTAAGCCTCTCCTCCCCGCCCACAAACCCAGTGTCCAAATCCGCGCCTGCACAGAACATCTTCCCGTGCCCAGTCACCACAATGCACTTGACGCGGTCGTCTTGATCGAATAAAGCGAACGCCTCTTCTAGCTCCGCCATCATCGTCGTGGTAAAAGCATTGTACTTGGCCGGCCGGTAGAGCGTCAGAAGGATGATTGAGGTGGGAGTGGACGAGGAGGCAGGAACGTGGGAGAGGCGAATTTGCGTGTACGGAAGGGAGGCGTAGGAGGAGGGAAGGGGGAGGGGTGGTGGGGTCGTCATTTTGGGAGACAGTGACGAGCTGGTGATGAGAGTCAGAAGCAAAGAAGAAGTTCCTGGTATTGATCGCGTGAGACTTTGGTATTCAGAGGTTAGGTGGGGAGCTAGAATGTTGTGTTCATTCGGTTCTATCGCATTGTGCTTGAGGTTGAGGTGCGGAGGTGGAGTAAATCTGGGGTAATCCCATCCTCGGTGTAAATTTAGCCGGTAGGGCTGATAATTCTCGTCTCCGTCCTGAGCCAAAGCTTCCGCTTTGTCACTCCACTTCGTTCGACATTGTCATGGCAAAGACTCCAGCAAAAGTTTTCAAGCACTGCTATCGGGAAATGAACGTTCAATTTGAGGGTGTGTTCATCCAGGACAGATCACACTTGAGATAAGAGGCAGTTTGCTTGATGTTGAATCCCTTCTTGAGATAACGGACTTCTGGACGAGTGGTTCGTCGATTGAGTGATAAACACGTCTCACTACAGCAAGATAGAGCCGAGGAGTGCTCGAACAGCCCCCTCGGCAAAGTCTGGCACGCTTCGATATAGGGCAGGATGTACACTGCATTTCATACTCTCATCGAAAATGACGGCACCGTTCGTTATGCAGCACAAGTGGCTCCAGCACACCCATCATCAGAGCTATCCTGGCTCTGGGTTCGTCTCTGTGTTCGGTAGCCGGAAGATGCTAGGTCCTCCGTATGCGTTCCCAGCATGTGAAACGGAATTGCCCCCGAACTTCATGTTTTTCTAGACGTGGCTACCGCCACCAGTCGCACGTTCCCCTGGAGCATACTCGTGTCCGAATCTCGCTCTTGCATATCCCTTGACGGTGATATGATCAAACGTCAGGTCCCGGGCTTTGGCGTCGGTGGCTATGGCTTCTTTCAGGGGGACATCGTCGTCTCCAACGACTTCCAACAGGAGCGGCAAATCCTCAGAATCCAATTTCGACACTCGCTCTTGCAAAGGGCTTTTTGGCTATCCTGGCTCGCTGGGAACAAAGTTTCCAGTTCCCTTATGAAGGCCGAGACGTTTTCGACTAGTTGGTTGAACTGAGATCTCTCGTATAGCGCCCATGATGCTCTCTCGTTCGTTTTGTCCTTGACACTTTTTGCCTTTTGATACCCTTTGACGAATCCACGGGTGGTCAGGCTGAGCTTTTTAAAACGATACTCCACGTGTTCGAATTCCGCATTAGTATCGAGGACCGCCACGTCGTCAGCGTTGCCCTTCAAGGTGACGATTCCCTTGAAGCTTTCCGACTTCCTTTTTGCGCTCTCGAATGCGTCCTGGATCTGGTTCAAGAGCGCTGTCGCAAGCTTAATCTCTTCGGGCTTGTAGGCCGACAACTGCGACAGGACTGTCGGATCCAAAGGCTCTACATTGATGCCCAGCGCCTCTCCCCATCGCGTCATGTGAAGGTGCGCGGCTTCTAGCCTGAGCGAACTTGCTCCAAAGTCCTTCTTGAATTGACGCCCGAATTGAATCAGCTCAAAGTACCGGAGGCCGGTAAGGAACAGACCTGGTAGTCCCAGGACTGCTCCTTCAACGCCGGACATAATGGTCAGACAACCCGGTCAGTAGGTTGGAGTAAAGAACGGGCCGGATGAGATCAATGCCCCCTGAGACGGGCTTTCAACGGATGCAGTATCGAAAGTCGGGAGCAGAGCGCCGCGGGCAGATAGTGGGCTCTATGAGGCTCGATCGGGCCCGTGTCCCTAGCCACCAACGCGTTCATTCTGCTAAAACCAGGCAGCCGTTGTTACCTGCCAAGCTATGTGTTTAGTGCGGAGGAGGATGAGCATCCCTGGCACCATTCCATTTCATCCAATCAGTCACTGCGCTATTTATAGTGTCTGTCCCGCGTCGACTGCATCTTGTTACGAGTCTCTAAGCCGCCAGCACATCCTGCAATCTTATCTAAGTTCTTGTATAGCAGCTTGCATTGCAAAGACGGAGCTGAGAAGATCAAGTCTCATCTGCATTTCCCCTCTCGATCTGTGTCAATCGACCTACCCAGGCGCTCAACTCATCACAGCCTTGTACGAAGAGGCACAGAGTGACATATGACAGGTGGACACCAGACATCTGGAACTGTTGCCTGACAGTCTAGGCCTGGGCTAATACAAGATCGCGTGACGCACTACGTTCAGCTCTCGAAGACTCAGCCTCAACCGGAACTACACTGGCTTTCTATCGCATATACACCATCACTTCGTCAACGTCCCCCACTCACAATCTTGACGTCTGTTTAGCTATCTCCAGGGCAACATGAGTTCAGCTAGCGATCGCTCTGGTCACAACTTCAAGCGTCTCAAATCTCAGGTGCAGCACATGCGCACTTAGGTGACGTCTATACGATTCCGCAAAGGTAGTCAACAAACTTCGATCATTGCGATACTATCCGATTCCCGAGTCTGGAATGTCCACGCATCCACTAACGTGTATTTCAGCCGAACACTCGCCGAAAGGATGCCTCCAGTCTTTAGCCTTCCCAGAAATGTTTTTGCGCAACATGGACATCATGGAAGAAGCTCATGAAACATGCCGATGGCTCCTTAGGCACGAAAACTATACTTCTTGGCTTGGTCAAGACCGAGGGTTGCTTTGGATCAAAGGGAAACCAGGAGCGGGGAAATCAACGTTGTTAAAGTACGCTCTTCGGGAAACGAAACAGCAACAACCTTCGGGCAAGCTTGTAGTAGCTTCGTTCTTCTTCCATGGTCGAGGGGCGCATATTCAGAAAAGTCCTCTCGGTCTTTTTCGATCGCTTCTCCATCAGATTCTGAACCAGGCTCCTAATCTACTGTCGGACTTCGATTCGATGTTCACCTCAAGATGCGATGCTGAGGGTCAATATGGAGAGAGATGGGAGTGGCATGCAGCTGAGCTCCGAAGGATTCTGGAAGACTATGTTCTACGGACAGCACAAGAGCATGCCATCAGAGTCTATGTTGATGCACTCGATGAATGTGGAGAAGAAACTGCGATTGACCTAGTAAAATATTTTCAGCGGCTAATCTCCAAGGCATCTGCTGCAGAAAGTAATCTGAGCATATGTTTCTCATGCCGTCACTACCCCGTTGTGGCCTTGGAGCACGGTCTCACAATCTTCGTCGAACGAGAAAACCGTCAAGACATAGCTACTTATGTTCAGGCCGAACTCGAGCCCAGTCTCGTAGACAAAACCAAATTGCAGGAGCTGCAAGATGAGGTCGTGGATAGGGCCGCTGGCGTTTTCCAGTGGGTCGTACTCATCGTTCCCATCATACTCAGACTACACAGGCAAGGCAAACCTATGAAGATGATTTCGAAGAAGGTTCAGGACATACCAAAGGAACTGCACGATGTCTATCAAGCACTTCTCGATAACATTGATAAAGAGGACTACCGCCAGTCATTGCAGCTGATGCAGTGGGTACACTTCGCGTTGCGACCTCTGTCATTAAAGGAACTCCGCTTTGCGATGACCGTCGATGCTGATGTCGACGAAACACCTATCGCAAGTTGTCACGACTCAGCATACTTCGTGGAGACAGACCAGCAAATGGAGAAAAGAGTGATAAGCCTTTCTGGCGGTCTCGTTGAAGTACGAGAACATGGGGAGGAACACGTCGCACAGTTCATTCACCAGTCTGTCATCGACTACATGTCGGGTGGTGGGCTGCGATACTTCTATAGTTCCCCGACCAACGTTGTTGGCCGTGCGCATCTGCAACTGTTAAGGTCTTGCATCAAGTATATTGCCATGGAGGACATGGGTTACTGGAGTAATAGAAGTAAATGGGACATTGAAGTCGACAGAGACATTCAACAAAGATTTCCCTTCTTGCTGTACGCGACAACGTTCTGGACATCGCACGCGAAGATCGTAGAAGAACAGCAGACATCTCAGGAAAACCTTCTGCAGCTTTTTGGCTTCGACTTCTGTCGACGCTGGATCCATGCGTACCGGTCCCTTTGTACCAGTATCTTTGATCGTCCTGACAAATACGCGGTTACAGGAACAACCTTGTTACATGTCGCGTCGAGACATGGACTGCTAAGTATAGCACATGCTATTCTCGCAACGGGAGACATCGACAAAGACTGCAGGGACAGTTCTGGCGGGACACCCATATTGTACGCCATAGAAAACGGGCAGGACGCAACAATCCAATTGCTACTGACACACGGGGCCAAACTAGACTCAGGATCCAGGGTGAAGCGTAGACATTTGTTGGATATAACGGGCAGATTAAGCATAAAAACTGTCGAGTTACTTCTGCAGCAAGGATTCGATTTCAACTTGGTGATGCCAACCGGCGCTACGCTGTTTACGACGATTGTGAAGAGAGGAGATGAGGCATTGGTGGAGCGGCTCGTAGAGAATGGAACCAACCTGAACGTAGCAGATTACAGTTCCCGGACCCCGCTGATAATGGCGGCTACCATGAAGCATGGTGGGATAGTGAGGCTATTGCTACGAGGCGGGGCGGATGTCCACGTCAATCCGTTTGGTATGGGCAGTGCGCTATTTCACGCAGCAGAACATGGACACGATGGAATAGTCCAGCAGCTACTTGAGGCTAAGGCAGATGCCAATGCTCGAGACAGAACCTGGAGGAACGCTCTACAAGCAGCAGCGGCGCAAGGGCACGAGGAGGTTGTACGGCGACTACTAGAAGCAGGAGCGGATGTCAATGCCCAAGGAGGACATTACGGGAGCGCCCTACAAGCAGCAGCGGCAGAAAGGCAGAAGGAGGTGGTATGGCGACTACTAGAAGCAGGAGCGGATGTCAATGCCCAAGGAGGACATTACAGGAACGCTCTACAAGCAGCAGCGGCGCAAGGGCATAAGGAGGTTGTACGGCGACTACTAGAAGCAGGAGCGGATGTCGATGCTCCAGGCAGAACCTGGGGGAACGCTCTACAAACAGCAGCGGCGCAAGGGCACGAGGAGGTTGTACGGCGACTACTAGAAGCAGGCGCGGATGTCAATGCCCAAGGAGGAGTCTGGGGGAACGCCCTACAAGCAGCAGTGGCAAAAAGGCACGAGGAGGTTGTATGGCAACTACTAGAAGCAGGAGCGGATGTCAATGCCCAAGGCGGATATTATGGGACCGCGCTACAAGTAGCAGCGGCAAAAGGGCACGAGGAGGTGGTATGGCAACTACTAGAAGCAGGAGCGAATGTCAATGCTCAAGGCGGATACCATGGGACCGCGCTACAGGCGGCCATCCATGTGGGAAACGAAATAGTAGTACAGCAGTTGTTGGACGCGGGCGCGGACGTTGACTTGCAGAGCGAGTACAACAGTGACTAGCTGGGGAGGATTCTTGTCGGAGATGCATTACAGACTGCTTCTGAACACGGGTACAAAACCCTCGTACAAGGGTTGTTGAGAAGGAAGGGCCAATACCAACACGCCACGCAATGACTGGACCGAGCATCACACAGACGATCCGGGACTGGAAATGTTTGATCGAGCATAGAGAAACACCGAGTGGAATATGGCTGACGAGAGCGCTGCGACATGGGGATCACACTCACGGGTGTGCAGTGATCTAACCGAATTCCTCGCTACCCTCGGATTACAAAGATCATAGAGCCCCCCGTCTCTCGTGTAGGGTCACAGAAGAGAGCAGTGAGATGGTAAGAGGGAATCTGCTTTCCTAGACTACTGCAAGTTTTGCATACGCCCTTTCGCTTCCAAAAGAACCGTAGCAGGGAGACTGAGGGCCACTAGTAAGCAAGGACTGACCCTGAGTGTTCAAGCAGTGTGGACAAGCTAGGAAGCCAATCAGGTTGTTTGGAAGATAGAACGATTGGCCAGGTACGAGGTTGCAAGGAGAGGGCGACGGAGGACACTGAACTTCTCTCATGAAGTTGACATGAACACATACTCTGCCAATGCCGTGACGAGAGCCATCGCCTCGCCAGCTATGGCCGCCGGATTTGCTCTGAAGTGAGCTCCTCTGGTCCACACTCCCACTTAACCAGTCTCCCTGTATCTGCGGAGCCGGCGTATGAGATATTGACCGAGCCAGCTACGATAACCAAACCCGCCCCAAGTCCCTCCTGAGCGAGTGTCTGAGCTTCTTCCACCAGAACGGGTACCGAGCTCCCACCTCAGCAACAGATGGACCGTACCAGCACGCCAACAGCACTCGGCGCAGTGGCTGCAGGTGGTGGGGAGGGCGGGCTTGGAGGTCGTGAAGATGTGGGACTCGCCTGGCGGAGAGGGGATTGTTGAGGTTGTGCGGACGGGGTGAGTCACGTTGGTGGGCATGCACATTTGATTACAGTCCGACGACATAAGCTGTATCTTGGCGTGACGAGCTTCTGTCGCGATCGCGTTCTGGCTTGATGTTGCTGCTGATTCTGCCCTCCTTTAGAGTTCTCGATCCAACCAAGCTCATACGCTAATGCTCTCTTTTTTCCCGAGAAATACTCTTTTGGAAAACCCCAGTCGCAGAGGCTAACTATTCGACTCTAATGCGTCCTCCATCTCACTCTGAACGCCGTATGGTACGTTCTTGACGCTGCTCCAGTTCCTCTCAGGTGACCTCTTGCGTCCAAGACCCCGGTCGCCTCCCTCTCAGCCCAGCTTTCTGCCCAGTCCGCCAAGTGCATTTCTGCTGCCCCCATTGCCTACGATACCGCCCCTCTTGGCGCCCCTGCCTGCGCCTCTTCCGACTCCAACATCGTCGACGTCCATCAGATCCTCATCGTCTTCGTACCCACTCCCCAACTCCATGGCGGCCCTCTTGTTCCGTTCATCGCCCGCGGTGAGCGCGTCGCCTACTCTCGGCCTCGGCTTCTTCTTGAGCGCGCCTTCGCTCTCCTCCTTCAATTTCAAGCCCGTCTCTACCAACCTGTCCTCGACCTGCTTCTTTCTCGATCTCACGGCTGCTTGCTGCTTGATTGCGAAGATCTGCTTCTCCAGCTGCTCCAGGGCTCCTTCGCATCTCGAGCTCCACGCCGCCAACTCGTCCTGCATGACGGGCAGGGCGCCGGGGCTGACGTCGCGCAGTGGCGCTACGGACGAGACGGAGACGGTTCGGCGGCGGGTGTCGAGGGTCGCGGTGAGGAGATCACGGTAGATGGCTGAGATGACGAGGTCTTCCAGTTTGCGGGCGG
>NAJN01000364.1:0-24785 GCA_005059845.1 Cryomyces minteri
TACGAGCAGCAACACGGCCTGCGCCCTGGCGCGCTGGCGGCGACGGACTTCGACTTCATGACCGCCATCCTGAACATCCCGTTCCGTCGCGACTACGACCTCAGCGCCGCGCGCGAGATCGGGTTCGAGGAGGCGCTGGATCATGTCGTTGCGTATACGGTGGCGTTCGACCGCATGCGAGAGGCGAGGATCATCGCGTAGAACTCGCGAATGTCGGGCTTTGTCAATGAATAGGTGCAGTACAGTGTGGAGAAGGCGGGCGGTTTATGCGGGGGTCCCAAGAATGCGTATATACGGTCAATTGGCTGGGATTGATAGCTTCCGTGGTGCGTATTTGCAATGCCATCTCGTCTAATGCGCCCTCTCGTCTTTCACGGTTGCTAGGGGGACGTCCAGGTAGGGGCATTTTACGTCGCATGTCATTCTTCTGATCTTTTCTTAATCGGCAAGGTTCCCACGTTGGTGCAGTCTTGTTCTCTGGAAGTGAGGCCAAAGGAGATGGCAACGGTCGTGGACAGCTCGTGTCTCCAGCGCGTGTTCATGTTGCATACCAGCCATACAAGGGATGACTTCTCTCGCTCTCCACTTGAGCTGAACTCCGGAAAGTTACGAGAAACGCGGCGACACCTGTCCATCGAGACAGATGCTGTACACGAGATGTAGACGAAATGCCACTGATCATGCCCGTTTCCACCCTGTAAACGCCATTCTCCAGATATCTCCAGCTCAAGCACCCCGTCCTCCGCCGAACCCCCTTCCTCTGCTGACACCTCTTGAGTTTGCGCCTCTGCCTGGGCTGAACCCTCCACCTCGTCCACCGAAACCTCGCGATCCGCCACGGCCACCGCGATCGCCGAATCCTCCGCGTCCGCGTGGAGCGCCTCTCGGTGCGCCTCTGCCTCCTCTACCTCCGCGCATCGGTCCGCCTCGTGATGCTCCTCCTGCTCGTTTCGGCTTGGCTGCACCTAAAGGACCGTCAGCACGCAGAACTACGCTCGAGACACAACCCACGAACCTGGCGGTGGCTTGGGCTTTGGCAGGAACCTGGATACACTGTTGTCAGCGTGCACTACCGTAGTTTCAATGTACGCAGCACTTACTTCTCTAGCGGCAGCAACTTATCAGGGCCGATGTAGAACTTGTCTCCAGGCTTGAACGACGTTGCGACTATGCCTTCCTGTCCTTTGATCGTGAAGTAGACCTGGTTGATGGGTCCGAGGATCTCATCCACTTTCCCGATCATGGTCTTTGATGTATCAGCCACGGCCAACGAATGTGCATGCTTGTCTCCGCACCTTGTTCTCCAGGTATATGGGCGCGTTGAAGTAGGGGATTTTCGAGTTGGTGGATTGGCATACGAGTTCGCCCTCGCATGGATGTAGGAAGGTGCCCATCTCTGCTGCTGTGTTAACTGGGTTCTCTCTCATCAACCTCCGGGACTGCGCGCACCCAGGACCGACGCTGGTGGGCCGAAGGACTGTTGGAAGCCTCCACGACCTGAGCCCTTATTAGCTTCATGTTCATCACTCTTCCAGTGTCGGGCTTCGCTGACCTCCACCACGGCCACCAAAGCTACCTCCGCCTCTCGAACCCGTACCGCGCCCTCCTCGAGAGCCGCCTCTGAATGACATCTTGCAATTGGCGCGTATTTAGTGGTGTACAGCTTTCATGCACTTTGCGCTAGAGCTCTCCGAATTTGAGATTTCGGTCGAAAATTGTTGCGGTTGCGGGATGGGCTGCGGGCGGTGAGTCATTCTGCCCGAACCCCTTCACGCGTCGTGGACAGCTTCAACAATATATGATCCCCGTGAGACGAGCTTCCTGATACGTAACACAAATCTAGATTCGAGTTGCAATGGAACAACCGGAGAAGCAGGAGGTCGCGCATCGGCCCAAAAGCGGCGGCAAAGACTCCTCAAAGGCGCTGAAGCCTCAAGAGAAAGCCCCCTTCATCGCCCGGAGGCTCGAGGTTTGGGACCGGGTGAAGAAGCCGACACCCCAATGGCCCGACGAGGACATCGAGGTCAGGCTAGGCTCCGATAAAGAGGGTAAAAAGTTTAAGCTGGGCTCCACTCCGCTAGAAATTGCTGGCAAGATCAGCACCTCCCTCGCAAAACGAGTAATCGTAGCACGCGTCGATGGCGAGCTGTGGGATCTCCAAACACCTCTCGAGAGGAGCTGCCACATGGAGTTCCTCGATTTCGACACTCCCGAAGGCAAGATGGTCTTCTGGCATTCTACAGCACACATTCTGGGGGAAGCCGCAGAAGAGATCTATGGCTGCAAGCTGGCTGGTGGACCGCCCACCGAGGACGGGTTCTACTACGACATGCGGCTTCCAGAAGCCGGCGTCGTGCAACAGGCGGATTGGAAGCGTCTGGAGAAGGCAGTAGAGCAGGCTGTGAAGGAGAAGCAGAAGTTCGAAAGGCTGAAGATGTCGAAAAAGGAGCTGATGGAGATGTTCGATTACAACGAGTACAAGCAACGCTTCATTGCCGACAAAGTGGCAGAGGAGGGCTCCACTGTATATCGAAATGGCCCTTTCATCGACCTCTGCCGTGGGCCGCACGTACCTCACACGGGTTATATCAAAGCCTTCTCTATCATGAAGGTATGGGTGTTTGCCTGAAGCTTACCAGCGTCATGAGCTGATACAATTCCACAGAATTCGGCTTCGTACTTCCTAGGCGACGCGCACAACGATTCATTACAGCGGATATATGGAGTTTCATTCCCAGACAAAAAGAAGCTAGACGAGTACAAGAAGTACCTCGAGGAGGCCGCCAAGAGAGATCACCGAAAAATCGGTCAAGACCAAGAGCTGTTCATGATCGACGAAATGTCGCCAGGCTCACCCTTCTTCCTTCGGGATGGCGTGATCATCTACAATGCGCTACGGGCCTTCCTCCGAAAACAGTATCGGAAGCGCAAGTACCAAGAGGTCAGATCACCGAGTATGTTCAATGCAGACTTGTGGAAGCAGTCGGGCCACTGGGCGCATTACAAGGATGACATGTTCACCTTTGAGGTGGAGAAGGCAGAATGGGCACTGAAGCCGATGAACTGCCCTGCTCACTGCAGGATATTCGATCATCGGGTGAGGAGTTATCGCGAGCTGCCGATGCGGATGGCGGATTTCGGCGTGCTGCATCGCAACGAAGCATCGGGCGCACTCACTGGCTTGACTCGCGTACGGCGCTTTGAGCAGGACGATGCTCACATCTTTTGCACGGAAGAACAGGTAAGCCAGTCACATAACATTGAAGAGGTTCCTGCATCGTTGCTTATACGTCACACAGATCAGCCAGGAGATTCTAGGTTTGTTCGACTTCTTGAAGACCGTCTATGACCTGTTCGGGTTTACGTTCAAGATGAAACTATCCACCAGACCAGAAGGTTTCCTTGGCGAAGTCGAGACCTGGGACAACGCAGAAGCAAGACTCAAGGAGGCTTTGGACGGGTTCTGCAACGAGAACAACATGAAGTGGGAGCTGAACCCAGGCGACGGCGCCTTCTACGGGCCTAAGATCGACATCAAGATCTCTGATGCATTGAAGCGAGACCACCAGTGTGCGACCATTCAATTGGACTTCCAACTCCCCCAGCAGTTCAACCTGGAGTACGTCACAGGAGAAGCCAGCTCAAAACCAAAGACCGACGGCGCGGAAGCCGAGAACAAGGAGAAGCCAGAGGTCAAGAAGGAGGCGAAAAAGGAGGTCAAAGTAGCATCACTAGACGAGCTCCGGGAAGCACGAAAGCAGAAGAAGCTCAAGATCTCCGACATAGCCGAGAACTGCGGCATCGAAGAAGAAGCTTGTTTCCGCATTTTCGACGGCACCGCCGAAGCCTCCGCCCAAGACCTGACCAAGCTCTCGAACCTCCTCTGCGGCGACCCGCTGGGAGCACCCAACTACAGAAAACAGCTCACTCCCGGCTACGCGCGGCCCGTGATGATCCACCGCGCCATCTTCGGCAGTTTCGAGCGCTTTATGGCGATCCTGATGGAGCACTTCGCCGGGCGCTGGCCCTTCTGGCTGTCGCCGCGGCAAGTGCTCGTCGTGCCCGTGATGCCGTCCGTCAACGACTACGTGCTGGAAGTGCAGGCGCTGTTCGACGAGCACGAGATCAACATCGACGTCGATGTCAGCGCCGACACCATGAAGGCCAAGATCCGCAACGGTCAGCTGGCTCAGTACAATTTCATCTTTGTTGTAGGGGCGCAGGAAAAGGAGAGCCGCACGGTGAATATTAGAAATCGGGACGATCAGGCTACGCAGGCCAAGGGCGAACTCATCCCGCTGGATGAGGCGCTGGAGAAGATGCTCAAGCTACGAGACAGCAGGGCGCTGGAGAACAAGCTATGATCGTTGAAGCCGATTTGTTGTTGATGAGAAATGGCATAGGGGGGTTGCTCTAGACAGATGGCTGTGGCTGCTGGCGTTCTCGCGCATAGCGACTGAGAGATGCCGTCTAGATGCAGAAGAACACGCACGATGTCCTCCTGCCTCTGTTCCTAGAACGCTGTACAATGGTCCTCGATCCAGGGGCAACGATGTGAAAGACACAGGCTTTGTACTGGTCAGTACTCAAAGGTTCGTATGACTGTGTGCGCACCATGTTCACAACCGGATGGATGTCTTCGACTCAAGGCCGGGGCTTAGATGCCATGTGCTCAGTGTCCTTTGTTCCGGCGCTCGAGGAGCAAGCACAGATGGTGGATAGCAAGGTCGCGATGTTTGAAGGCTCGCGTCGGGCAAACCTCGGCCAGCATTGATGCGCGATGACGGTGTTTGTCCCGCGCGCTTGCTTAACCGCGACCCTGAAAAGACCCTCATGTTGACCTTGGAAGAAGCACTGCCCTGCTCTGAAACATCCACCTCAGACCTGTCCGACCTCTCCGACCTCCTTGCCCTCAAACGATCTCTATCGTCCACTCAAGCGTCCTTCTGAAGACCGCCGACACACGTCGAGTAACTGCAAGCATGTCACGCAGAAACAACGCGCCCAGCAGCGGCGGTTCGGGCGTCTCTTCAGAGCCCGGTATGCAATCCAAAACAACGCACTACTAGTCTTCTGAAACGATTGCTGACTCTCGTCTAGGCCAAGACAAGCAGGTGAAGCTTCTGGCAGCAGACAGCGGCCACTTCTCCATGATCAGGGCTCTCCACCTCGCGGATCTCATCACCGAAATGAACGGTGTGTCTCCAGCCCGTTGCACACAACCGAAGACCAGTGGATTGACAACACTATCCTTACAGGGTTCTGCGGCATCATGTCCGTCTTCTCCTCGATGCGGTACTGCCTGGGCCCGCACGATAGCTACGGCAATCTGTGGGCAGCGCTCGCCTTCATGCCCTTCGGGCTCTTCTTCGACTTCATGGACGGCAAGGTCGCGCGCTGGCGGCAGAAGTCGTCGTTGATGGGCCAGGAGCTGGACTCACTTGCCGACCTGGTACGGTCCACCTCCAGCTCCGCATTCACATCCAGATCCACGCACCCTGGCCGTGAGCCGTTGGCTAACACAACCCGCGTCGGCACATCAGATCTCCTTCGGCGTGTCACCCGCCGCGGCCGCGTTCGCCATCGGCATGCGCACGCCCGTCGACCACCTGCTGCTGACCTTCTTCGTGCTGTGCGGCCTGTCGCGGCTCGCGCGCTTCAACGTCACCGTTGGCAACGTGCCCAAGGACGCAACGGGCAAGTCGAAGTATTTCGAGGGCACACCCATCCCGACCTCGCTGGCCATCGCCGCCCTTATGGCCTACTGGGTCGCGCAGGGCTGGACCCTCGATAGCATACCGCTGGGTACGGTGGCCAAGGGCACCCTGCTCGAGTTCCATCCCGTCGTCGGCCTGTTTGTGCTGCACGGCAGTTTGATGGTCAGTAAGACGTTGCACATACCCAAGTTGTAGGAGAGTTTGTAGTGGGGGGGAGGAGCCAGTGGGGCTTGCTTCGCGGAGTCGGGCGCGGTAATCGTCTTGGAGCGGCTCGTGTAGGAGGCACCGCTTGTACTCCCCGCTCAGTAGCATTGTGTCTCCACAGTAGGTGCTTCACATGTGTGCTTCGTAGTGCTACTCGCTGCTCTTTCGTGTCTACACGTCCACAAACGCCCATCTTGTAGTCGAATACCCCCATGATTACAGCACGCAAGCGGATCCACCAAGTCCTCGCCGCCCAATGCTCCACTGTCCCCCCCCCCAACCCAAGAGCAACGCCAAGCCACTGCATCTATCAAGCTCGCCCCAGCAACACCGCAGACCACGACGACCTCGCACTCGCAACTGGCGAAGCACCGCGCCCGCACAGCTCCTCCTCGTCTCCGTCTCACTCCCGCGCCTCCATCTGCCTCGCCCTCTCCGCGATCCTCGCCCGCAACGCCTCCACAACCTCCCTGCCAATCCACCTCAGGCGTGCGCCGCTGCCCCGCGCCCGCGCCCGCTCCGCCCACGCAAACAGCACGCGCAGGTTCCGCAGCTCGTCCGCCTTCGCGCTGTCCGCGTAGCTGGCGAGCACGAGCCGACTGTCGACGGCGGTGGCGCTGCGGTCTGGCGGCAGCGCGCCGTGCGAGTCCGGAGGCACGACGAGCGCGCGGTCGGCGGCGTCGAAGGCCGCGAAGAGCGGGAGCTGGAACAGCCAGTCCCACAGCTGGCCGCGCGTCGGGTGCGACTGGGCGGTGTTGAGGGCGGCGAGCGCGGCGCTGAAGGGCGAGGCGGCGGCCGGGCGGCGGCGCACGGCGAGGGTCTGGTGGGCGCGGAAGGCGGCGCGGTGGGCAGCGTTGTGGGCGAAGTCGAGGGTGACGGGCCAGTGGTCCGGGCTGGTGGTCGAGATGGTGGCGATGGTAGCGAGGTCTGGGAGCAGGCAGGGAGCGGTCATGGCGTGGGTGGCGCCGGTGGTGAGCACGACGTGGACGGGCAGCGTCAGGGCGCGGTGCGTGTCGAGGTCGCGGACGATGAGGCAGCGCGGCTCGGCGGCGAAGACCCACAGGTGGCGGAATGCTTGTAGGTGCGATTTGTTGTCAAGCACGTCAGTCGGCCAGATGGGGTAGAAGGCGCAGACCAGAGAGGCGATGGCGAGGTTCGACGTGCTGACCGTGTAGCAACCACCGCCCATGAACAGCAGGCCGAGGGCCAGGTGCGCGGCAAGATGCGAGCCGTACGGCACGCTGGGATGGACTCGGCCGTGGAGCTTCCGCAGCCAGCGGAAGACGTCGAGGTCACCGGTCCCGGCCATTACTACGGCGCAGGCAAGGGCCGTCATGTCTAGGCATCGACGGACGGTGTTCAGGGTCAGCTTTGCGTCGAAGTAGTCCGTCCTGAAGTGGACTCTGTTGTCGAACGACTGAAGATAAGCCAGGAGGAAGTCGCGCACGTCGGTGTTACCAGTGCCTGCGTATCTGAGCCCAATGGCCCACAGCATGCCCGTAAGGATGTTGTACAGCGGGAGGTCTTTGCTTCTGAGAGTCTTCTCCGAAAGCAACGAAGTCCCGGATCTGTAGGGCTGAGGTGTGTGCTCCTGTATCCATTCCTGGTCCGCTCTGATGGAATCCCAGCAGATGAGGCTCCTCGCCAGACTTCGCAACAAGCACATGTCGGGTCGGATGTGGTCGAAGTCGGGTAAGAAGAGAGGCGTTGCGATCTTCCTTGCCAGGCCTTCGTCGTTTGTCTTCAGGAAGATCAGGGCAATGGCGATTATAGCTCCTGCGGTAGCCTGCTCTAGTATGTGGACGACGTTGACAGCCTTGGGGCGGACTGCGACAGAGAGAAGTCGCTCAATAAGACGCATGTCGTGCAAGCCTCTAAGATCTTTTCCTTTCCCGAGATTAATAAAGCCCAGGGCAAACCCGGCGGCGAGTCTGTAGCTCTCGTCACGAAGCATGTCTATAGATTCTAAGGAGTCGTCGATGTCGACGTGCTCGATTTCCGAAAGCATGACTTCGCTCATCCGTCGATGTTGGGTGTTGTAGTACAGCAATCCGATACCCATCAGGCCTGCCGTTTGTGTCGATGGCGTAAGGTTCAGCTCTGCAGCGCCGGGCGGCAACAGACGGGTGACGTGTACTGACAACAGCCGCGTCACAAGCGTGTCCATAGTACCCAGGTAAGACGCTGACATACCCAGAAGCAGGCCAATGGACGTCATGGTGTGCTTTGGAGTCAAGTACTTGAAGGCTACCCACTTTGCGATAGACCTGAGATGACCGTTCAACCCAAGTGCAAGTAGAAAGCCAGCGTGTCTGTTCCCCAGCTCGGCTGGCTTGTTGAACAGAATCCAAGACGTGTCAATCCTTTCAGCATGGCGTGAGATGCTCAGACCAGCTGACACGCCGGCGTTGAAAAATGCCCAGCAGAACTTCTCTTCGGTGAAGTGGCTCCTATCTGCGCTGACCGTGTTGTCCATAGGCTTCATGATGCATGACGTGCTGAAGCCGGTCAACGGGAATTTCTCCGTCAACAGTGGTCTCCTACTTTCGTAGTTGAGCATGGACTGGCCCGGAGCCAATGCAATGGTCCTGATGATCACCCACTGCATGACTCGCTTTTGGTATTCCAGATGCTCGGCTTCGGACCAGTCCGGGAGCGGCGGACACTCGGCGACCTGGGTGCCTAAGGGCCTCAGTATCCTGGCTGCTTCGGCGTATCGTTGATCGTCCTTGAACCTCAAACGAGTGATGGCGTATCTCTCGGCCTCTGGGGCCCTGGGAAGCTCGTCTGAGGTTTCTACGCTGTGACAGATACCACGTATGTCGTGCAAGAGAGGCGAGACGGCTGCCTGGACTAGAGTTAGAGCTCGACTCCTCTGCAGGCATGCGTCATACTCACTGATGGGGGATGGGATCTTGCAACCGTTCCTTTCTCGGACAGAAGATTCAGATCTTCTCTTCCCACAAGCCTAAGAAGCGATGGATCCCACACTGTTGGTGGATCCTCCTGGCATCTCAGAATTACTTCCCGTAATGGGGCAGCCACAGCCTCGGGGAGTGTGTCAAGAAAGTGGCTGTCGATGTGATTGCGTGCCATGATCTCGACACTCTCGGTAGCTGCGCACCTGCCTCCATTCGTTTGTGTCAAGTAGTTACTTATGGCCAAGGTCCGCAGTGTCGTCTTCGTAAGGAGTGCTTGGATCCCCGCAACGGCTGATGGGTTGGGAGAGCTTTGATCAAGCATAATGTTGTGGAGAGAGATGAAAGGACCTGATATCTCAGAGCGTAATGCTGCTTCGATCCAAGCATAGACAGAGGGCGGCTTGATCGTTTCGGTGAACATACCCACGAGCGTCGACGCTGAGACATTAGAACATGTCTGCCTCAGGGTACAAGATTGGCTTACAGTCATCGTATACCCATTTCTCCGCCCCTGCGCCTTCGATATCGTAGTAGTTGCCCGAGGACCAGTCCCATGATCTCCATCCGATCCAATGTCCTATCTGAGCCAGCACAGGTGCCAAGTCCATCGAGTTACGACCAGGTGAGAGCGTGTGAAGCTTGTGTTCTTCACGAAAAAGATGGAGTGCAAGCAGTAGTCGCGTAACTGGATGGTTCGAAGAGGAGCGGTTATCAGCATCAAATGAGGCGGACGCCCAGTGACCACGCTTGAGTAAGCTCCGAGCATGAGTGAAGCATCTCACAAGGAAAGTTCGAGCATCGCTCGAGGCCCACGTTGCGGTAGAAACATTGGTGGAAGTGACGTTCGTTATTCTGTAGCTGAGACGACGGGGTTCTTCTTTCTCTTTCAACCAGCTCCAGGCCGAGTTACCGAGCGCTTCAGCCTCCGCTTCCCTCATCGCCTCTGAAGCAGCAGACTCCTCCCCTAGAGACAGTGCTGGCAGTTTCGAGCTGGAGTGCTGTTGGTCAGGATCCGCTGCTTGTGCCGCACTAGATTGCGTGTATTGGAGTACTGTCAGAAATAAAACAACAACCAGGGCGGTCCACTCTCGATTGGGACAGCCTGTGCATTTTAGGTCTGAATGTATACGCAGCCACATGGCCATGAGACCTTCGCCATCACCTGAGCCAATGACATGTTGACACACCTCCAGAATCCGCAAGACGTAGTCACTGCTCGGACGAATCTTTACTTGGATTCTATGTCTGTCACCCGCATCGCTGACAATGTCTATCGTGCCGCAAGGGCCAGGATACTGTAGCCCACGGAAGCCCTTCGGTAGGCTTGCAAGTGTGTTTTTCACGCCAGCGTGTCGTCCCGCCGTGGGTAGGGTGTCCTTGAGACTGAAGGGGTCTGAGAGCCTCAGCGAGTGCGTCTCGAGAGGCGTTTCGGCTTGGCGACCGCCGAACCCCAGCCATAATTTCTCAGCTGCCGATAACATGACGCTTGCGCGCACGCCTCCATCTGACAGTATCGCCGCGTCCCCGACATCAGCAACACGCCGCCATTGAAGGATTGTAGGGATGACAATGTGCTGCGTCCTGGGATGGTTGCCTTCGGAAGGGTTGCTTGTGACGTGAGATCTTTTGACATCAACAGAGAGTGTGAGCATATCTCCGGCTTCTCGATCTATAATCGAAACCCGGACACACGCAACCTCTGTGTTGTGCTCATGAGACTTGTATTGCTGTACCAGAACTTGAACTGCTGGAGCTTGCCCAACAACACTTTTCCACGCTGCTGGAGGTGAATGGTCAGGGTATCTAGACACAGGTGCCGATCCAATCCTAGTGCAGAAAAGTTCTCCTCTGAAACTCTGGATAGATTCTTGCAAGCTCAGCGACTCGAAACGATCGTGATCGATGATAACCTCCGGCGGTCGAAGAAGACGCGATGAGACGTCTGCTTGATCAAATACTGCTCCACTGGATACAGCTCGCGCGGGTGTTCTTGAGCCGGCACCAGCGTTGTTCAGGGAACCGAATGAGGCCCCGAAGCTTCCAATGTCACCTTGACCGCCAAACGATTTCCCGCGACGACCAGTAGCCCCAAAGCTACCCCCGACACTTGTCCTGCCAGTTGCAAGATCAGTGTATGACGACCGTTCAATGTGCGACGAAAGTTCGGCTCGTGCCAGTAACGAGCTGACCCGTTTTGGGTCTCGGCTCGACTGTTTGGGTATCTCGAACTCCGGATCGACTTGGGAAGCGAAGAAGTCCTCTGCGCTTTGTTGTGCACCTGATACTAGCTTCGAGGTGTCTGCGATTGTACTTTCGGCTATACCACGAGTATGACCCCCAAAGCTCTCGCGCATGCCATCACGGTGACGCAGGGCAGGCGTACTTGCACCAGTGCCAGGCCCAGGTCCCTGTGAGCCGCGCCGCTTTACTTTGAGTGCTTCAGCTGAACTCTTAGCTTGCTTCGAGTAATAGGAAGCAGGCTTTTCGGATACGTAGGAAGCATACCACACCGTGTAAAGCCCTGTCTCGTAGTTGGCCGTCACAACGAGAATGAGGGGCTGGTCTTCGACTGCCACTGCGGCGGGCAACTCGTTCGCTTTGGATACGTAGAGCAATTCTTCCATCTTGTCAATGGTGTCGAACCTCTGTAGTGTAGGATAGCGAGCAGATCGAGAAGACCGTAGATGTGGGAGAGATGGGTCAACAACGATTGGCGTCATCTCTGCAAATGGGTCTGTGAACGAGAAGAGTCTCGGAAGAGCATCAGAATTCGATTGTGCAGTGCTTCTAAGTAAGTCTTGGTACATGTCTTCGAGAGCGGTTGAGACGTCCAGCCTGGACAAGCTGCTCTTCCTGTAGCTTCTATCAGGCACTGCTCGTTGCGAAGCAGGCGAGCCTCCGAACTGAGAGTACAAAAAGGAGTTCTGTGGAACGGCCGGGATTTTGGGCGTGGCAAGGACTGCCTCAGGAGCGGCCAGCTTTCTTTGCACGATGAGACCGCGAGGAGCAGCGATCGCTTGCTCTATTTCAAATGGCAAACTGACGATGTGGCTCGCCCCAGACAAGAAGTGAACGTGAGCTTGAGTTTTGAGGAAGACAACGAGAGCGCGCTCAAGGCTATTTGTTTTGTTGTGCAGAGCGCCCGATTCATGACGAAATCCATTGTCGTCCGGGTTGGGACGTCCAGCGTACACACTCGACTCTGATACCCATCCTGTTGCAACCGTCGTTTGCTCCGAGTGTGCCACATCCCGAGTACGCGGGAGCTTTATATCGTGCCGGCACTGTTGGTCTGCTTCTGAGGCTCGCGGAAATGGCGTTGAGTCCAGATTGAAGCTGGTGAGCAATGCCTGAAGGACATCCTGCTTTTCCAATTCGAACCTGAAGACCTTCCGCACTACACCACCCTGTGACCAGACCACGCAGTTCCTTGTCCAGAGCACCTCCTCTTCACCGTGGGCTTCGTCTCCGCCATCTGCGTACGTCTCCCATGTGTATTGGTCCTCCGCTGGCTCTTGAGGGAGCACGCCTTCTGCGATCAGATAGGGGAGTGCCGCAGGGGTGTGAATGCCCAGAGAGGTGATCTCCGCCATGACATCGCTAACAACCATGAACCCGGGGGGAGCATAGCGTGGTTCAGAGGCGAGGTTTCCGGCGTTGCAGCTACGGATTCGAGAGAGGTGTCGAGTTGATCAGTCGCGACGGAAGACGCGACTTGATTTCCCGATCGTCACTGTTTGTCTGGTTGTGCTTCTCAACTTCCACCTCCATCAACATTGCGACTCCCTCCCACCTTCTACCACACGCCCGCACCATACTCGCAGCCCACATTGTGACCAGATGTCAGTCCGAAAGAAGCCGAGAGTGACCGAGGCTGCAGGCTCAAGACAGCTGAGGTCTGTCGTGCTCCGAGGTCTCCTGGCATTGACTGACGCAGCTCTTCAACAACAGCTACGACCTTCCACACCGAATCCATGTTTCCGAAGTCTACCCCGTCACGGCCCCAAATGGATCCACCATTCTCGTCTATGGCCACGATAGCGGGCTTACAGTGCTTTGGAGAGGAGGGAAGCCGCTTAGACAACGAGCTCAACTCAGAAAAGCTTCTCCACCAAAGGTCAACGGCAGTGGAACCAGCAAGGACGTTATCATGATTGTTGACTCCGACGATGAAGAGCCTCCGCCTCCTAGTCCTACGTATGAGCCATACAACGATGCCGATTTCGAATCAGAGGAGGAGGAATTCGACCCCTTGGAACCATACCCATCCATCGTGCAAACATTGGATATTCCCCTGAACACCGAGGTCCTACATATCTCAATTCCGAGCATACCTACGACGTCGTCCAGGCGCTCGAGCGGGTCGATTCCTCCCATCTTCACGCAGAAGCTTGTCGTCGCTGTCGCGTGCGCAGATTGTACCGTGCGTCTCGTTAGTCTTTCACTTGCACCTCCTTCAGAGGCGTCGAATCCCATACGAGGTGGTTCGCAGCAGATTGTGAACATCGGAGAAAAGGACGCACACCACGATATACCCACTGGCGTCTCGATGACATGGACGTCACGACAGCCCTTGTTGCCGACCAGTGACGTAGAAATGGTCAAGAGCGATGAAGATGACGATGATGCACCCTCGGAGACACTGAGGAGGACATCATTGCCGAGACGGCGCTCTAAGAGTCGAGCTGAAGCTGCGGCCTGGGATATAGTTGTCGCTTCGCATTCTACCGAGCTCTCAGGACTTC
The DNA here is from genome assembly GCA_005059845.1 of Cryomyces minteri. Lineage (NCBI taxonomy): Eukaryota > Fungi > Ascomycota > Dothideomycetes > Cryomyces > Cryomyces minteri. The sequence continues at coordinate 13,588 of NAJN01000364.1, forward strand.
TCAACATCTTCCGCATCCCTCTTGTTTCACAAAATGACGTTCACACCATCTCAACGGCCAAGATCACTCTTTTCCAAACCCAGTGTCTAAACTCCCCAGCAACAAAGATATCGTTCAGCCCATCGATCTTTCCATCCAAGCGCCATTCACAGCTACTTGTCGTGGACTCCAAAGGGCCAGTCAGGATCTACGACCCTCTGTCGCCGAAGCGCGCCAGACTTCGACCATCTCCACGAGATTCCGAATACCAGCAGCTGTCCGCCACGCAAGGAAGCTGGTTGGCCTCATTCTTTCCCAATTTCGACACCACCAACCCAACGAGCTCTACCTCACCCGGCTCAGTACGGCGGAAGCAAGTGCTTGGGGCTCAGTGGGCTTTGGGAGGTACCAGTATCATTGCCCTGCTCTCGGACGGTGAGTGGGGTGTCTGGGATATGGAGAGAGTTGGCCCGGGTGCCCAAGGCATCACAGGGGGAGGGATCACCAAATTCGACTTGCGTGGCTTCATAGCCGGGGCAGTACCCCTTACTACATCGTCTGCGATTTCGACCAAGAACAGCGGCGGTGGGTCAAAGTTGGCTCCAATGACACCAAACACACGACGCGGAACGGAGAAATCGCTCTTCGCTGGTCCCACCAACTCAGCCCCAGGTCCCATCCGTGGAGGCATCTCGCTCGCTACCAGCAGTAACCCGTCCACCGGCAATGTGGACGATTCGGTAATCTTCTGGTACGGCAACAACGTCTTCACAATCCCAAGCTTGATGTCGTTCTGGCAGCGTAGTGTCCAGAGCAAAGGCAGAGAAACGGGCTCATTGTACGGTCCTGGCCTGAAGAGACTAGACGGTATAAGCTTCTTTGGCGAACTGAACAACGGCATTGAGCAATTCCCAGCCGCCCTTACGTCATTGAGCCTCGCAGCGATAACTGTACGCGACCTCCTGGTGACCGCGGAGCATCGTTTGATCATCTTGATCACCGCACGGAACCAGCCGTCACAGAAGCGCCCACTTTTCGCCACTGAACCGGAAGAAACAGCTGTCGACGAGGTCGACCAGCAGCTCCTCGCTCGCGGAGATCTCGATCTGGGTGGCATGGACAGGCTGCTTGACGGCATGGCTGGAGGCTCTCTCGAGCGATTTGATGGGCCTGGCAATGCCAGAAGGGTGGGCTTTGCACATTGAGATACACAAGGCTTCCTCTTGCAAGTCGTCCTCTTTGGAAGGCTTTGGCAGCGCTTTGGGGTCTTGGCTGTACTGTTCTCAAGCTAACGGGCCCTTCTTGTGGAAGGTAAGATACAGAAGACGATGAGGGGGCCTCGATTTCACTTTGATCTTTTTCCACCACACTGTTGCGAGGGCTGGTGCAGAGTGTCCCCAGACCAGTCTTCCGTCATGGCTTCTCCCAGGGGAAAGTAGCGGGTTCAATCTGCAGTGGTGGCTGGCTTCCTAATCTAAATTCTCAACCTAGCACTTGGCGGCGTTAGAAGCGTCTCATATACCCCTTGATAGCAGTCGTCCAACATCACTTGTTCACTTTTCTCTTCTACAATGTCCAATCCTTCTGGCATCCCACTCTAAAACATTGCGGTCGTCATTCCGTAGATCATCACACCTTCGCGCGGCCAGGTGGAGCACAAGGCGAGGCCCATCCCTTGCAGCTCTGTATTCCATGCGATACATCAACCTTCTCCAGTCCCCCCTTCCGGGGCACTCAGACACACTCCAACCTGTCGATACGTACTCTGTACCATGCGACGGTGGAACGATGAATCTGAGGGACTGGCGCAGCACGTTCCATTACTTGCCTTCAACTCGAGCGTTTTGTTCGACGATGGGTCTTCTGGTCTGTTGGCGATAGGACGTGAGGACGGTTCGGGCGCACTTTGAGGACAAGTCGGGCCTCTGGCTTGATACAGTGCCTCTGTGTGCTGCTGGTGAAGCTGCTACATTCCGTATCTCTAGTGCAGAGGTAGTGTCTTGGTACGCTAGAATCTCGATGCAAGAGTTTGAGCTATCGCACAGTGTAGAGCTCTTCGGGGACCCGCCATCTGTAGGATAGGGGAAGACTACAACATTGTTATGAACGTATTACTATGTGTAGTCAATCAAGTACGAACACCGACGACATCTCGTCACGGAGAAGTAGCAGAAGAAGGAAAAGAAGCTGGTAGCGATTGTCCAGCGTCTTGTGAGCACGAGGCTTCGAGCAAGACGTTCGACCAAAATGGCAGAAACCTCGATCAGGTCAGCGCGAGAACTTGAGAAGACGAGCAGGAGGAGAAGCAACAGAAGCTGGCAGCGACAAGCAACCACCGAAAACAAGGCGGTCCCCGTGGATTTGTTTGGCATCTTGTGACTACGCGGCTTTGAGCAAGGCGTTCGACCAAAATGGCAGAAACTCTCAACCGGATGAGCGGCAAAGTGGGAGGAGAGATATCAAGCAATCCATTACTCGTCACCGCAGCGCGAAGCTGGCAAACAACACGCATTACATGCCAGTGGTTCAGCGTCCCTGTTGCAAGCGAAACCTTCAATCGTAAGCACACGACCACAGACCATAGCCCTAACAGACCCCCAACCCCCCCCCAACCACCCTAACCACCCTCCCCCTTCTTCCTCAACAGCTTCAAGAACCCGAATCGGCCCTTCTTCCGCTCGAGCACCTCGCCCCGATCCGGCACGCACCCCGTCGCGGCCGCCTCAGCGTTCAGCCGCTCCATGGCGTCGAAGTCGAAGGGCACGGCCCATTTGTGCAGCGGGATCTCACCGAGCTTCGTGCTATCGGACGCAAAGGAGAAGGCCATTGAGGGGATGGGATGGCGGTGTCTGCGGTGGAGGGGAGTGGGGAGGGGTGAGTGTGCAGGGGAAGTGGTGGGTTGAGATGCTGGTGCGGGTGCTAGCGGGGGCGGGCGGGCTGGATGGGTGGATGGGTTGGGGCGTTGGCAGGCTTGTGCGTCCGGGATTGGTGTGGTGGGTTGGGGACTTAGGGGTCGGAAATGGTGTTGTGCGGCTGCTGAGGTTGGCATGGCCTGCATTGATTCGGGCTTCCTGGGTCTGCATGGGTGCACGGCACTGGTTGCCTCGGTTCTGCGATTCGCTTCGTTCGATGGCTTCGTCGTCCTGCTCTTCTCGCGGATGTCGTTCGAGCCATGCATTGTACGCGACTTTCTTGAAACGGGTGATGGTCCTGGCGAAGCGCGAGGGGAGGTCAACGTAGTCGACGGCGGCGGCCGTGAAGCCACTGAGCTACCGGAGCTTGCGGACGAGCGCGAAGTTGTCCGTCTGGTTCGCGTTTTGACCAGAGCTAGTTGTGCGCGCGAGGAGTTCTTCACCGGTACCCTAGCAACCATCGTGGACTTCATGTCCCTTGTTGAAGGTCTCTCAGTGCTTCCTTCTTTCTTGCTGTGACGGAGCCTCTCGGCGTGCTTCTGAAGATCTCCGTGGATCTCAGTCACATTGACGCTTGATTTGGACTTGCGCTGATACAGCTGGCTCAGCGTATCGATGACTTCGGCTCTGGACTCGTCCGACAGCCTGGTGAGAGACGTGTAGTCAAGATGGCAGTTGTTTCGACCACCGCTGAGGAAGGAGGAAATCATGGTGACGAGACCTGTGTTGAACTTCAGAAGCGTCTCGGTGAGGGAAGCCTTTGCGATGGCTAGACAGGTCTTATGTTAGCTTGTAGAGTACAAGTTCGCCTGGGACGGCCAGCGTACCATCGCCGGCTGCGAAACGTTCTCCCAAATCCCTGACATCACGCTCATATTCTTTTCGGATGTCAGATGGCCCTTTGCGAAGGGAGTTGCTCAATTGAAGCTCCGCTTCACGGTCTAGATGCACATCCTCGCTCTTTCTCTTCCGCTTGCCCTTCGTCTGCAGCTTCTTGAACACGTCCAGACCACTGGTAAAAGCCGCTATGATTGAGAACACCGAGTCAGAAACACCTGTTCCCGACATGACATCTCACACACGCCAGAATCACAACATAGCATTGCTATAGAAGTGGAGCATGAGGCAAGGTCAGTACACGGGCGGGTCAGCCTTTCTATCATGGCATAAGAGTTCATGCGGTCGTGCCTGGCCTGCGCCAAATGCGGGATCTCGAAGAGACATGGGTGGACTTTTGTTTGCCTGCATGCAAGCGCCCCGTTACACTCCAGTGACTCCTCGGTATATGGTGAGGAGAGTATCGAGAGGTGCACGGTGTAAGGGTCCGACTGGCTGCCGTCGACTGTGTTCATGCAGGTCGCTGACTCGTTTGCTTGAAACCCGCCCTGAATGACGCCTTGGTTCAGATGCACCTGCGTGAGTCCGCCCGTGAAGGGCATACACATGGCATAGTGTTGATCTGGAGGCCCGCCCTTCTTACACTGCCCTGGAGATGCATAGCTTCCGGAATAGGGTGGTCGGCGTCGTTGTCTTGTGTGGCGTTCACATGCCTTGACAGTGGTCTGTAAAGCCTCGCAGGTCGACTGAGCTAAATCCATGGGTACAAGAGAAGCGACTGCAATATGGAGCGAGTTGAATCTACACTTAGTCTGACACGATAGCTATATTTTGCAACCCCAGCATCATGTGCGCCCCCTTCCTGCAAAGACGCCTCCCCCTCACCTGCCCAGAAACCCTACAATACTCCCCACCATAACCGCCGCTTCCCTTTCCCAATTACCCACCGCTCTCACACCATCCTTCCCAGCGCCCTGCGAGCCCGCCGGTAACTGACTCCCGCGATTGACACATTCCCTGACCGCGTCTCTGACTCGATCTCTGTTCGAGCGCAATGTCCGCGCCGAGACGCCACCACGATTCATGATATCCTGCACACGAGATGAAAGGGCCGAAGCAAGGGAGCGCCAGAAGTAAGAGGGTAGTGAAGATGTGTCTAGGGCGGCTAGCAGCGGTTGGAGGAAATTCCGCAGAGGCTCGGCAGCCGGAGTGGAGGGCGTGACTGTTTTGGAGACATCGACGACGGTGTCTGTCAAAAGCGGGTGCGGCGGTGGCTTGATGCTTTCGAGCAACGCTTCGAGCGCGACGATGTTCTGGCAGCGCGCCGAAATCTCGAGCAGCGCACGGTCCAAGGTCGGGAGAGTCGCGAGCGCACGCGTGAGGGCGGCGAGGGAACTTGTCAGGGCGGTTTGCAGATAGTTCTGCAGTGCAGAGACAAGCAAGATGGGCTCAAAATGGGTTGCCGTAGTGTTCGTCATGGTGGGCGAGAGTAAGTAGAGAGTTGTAAGGGCGGAGGTCGCGCGGGATTTCGTATCCTCGGTCTGCGTGTAGGTGGACAACTGAGAGGCGTTGGAAGCCAAAAGTGAAGATGTTGAGAATTCTCGGATGATCTGTTGGGCGCGAGTGAGGAGTGTGCGCTCCAGAGGACCTATCAAGTCGCTTCGAAGGGTGGTAACCACATTGATCCTGTCTAGACCATCGCCTTCCTCGCCTGGTCGATTTGCTGCAAACAGCTGGCGGAGAGATAGAAGTGTGTTCGCTGATCGGACCATAGCTCGGTGGTCTTCTCGTTTCCCACCAGCTGGGAGAGAACCGGTCAATTCGGACATCTGAGCCTCAAGCTGTCGGCCGAGCAGTAGACATCTTGCTACCGAACGACCAATCTTGACGGTCTGACACAGCCTTTCAGCCGCTAGCCGTACCTGTTCTGCGGCCTCATGACGCTCGATGACCTCCTTTTCGAGTCGCTTGTACCCATCCGTCAAGCTTGCAACTCGAGATTCCACCTCTTGCAGAACGTGTTTGCTTGCCTCAACGTGGTCTTTCGTGTACTGAAGTAGCGGCAAGGCAGACTTGGTAGTGAGGGTGTCAATGTGGGTATCGATCTCTTGGACGTCGAACAGAACGCGCGACAGCGGAGTGGAGAGGTCTAGAGGTGTGTCCGATGGGTCGTTTGTGGCCAGAACAAGGCTGTTGGCAAAGGAGGGGGGAGAAAAGGAGGGTGATAGGAAAGCTTCATAGTCTATGTAGGATGGCTCGGATGTGTCAGTCATTTCAGCTGCTGAGTCGACGTTTCTGAGTTCGTGTCGTTCCGAGTGGAATCTGGAAGCTCCACAATTGAGTCGTACGGGCCGTGCCGTCAGTTTGCGCCAAGGTCGTATTGATTTCAACGGCTATCGCGAGATCCCCATAACCCCTCAACTGAGCGTGGAAGCGTGCTTCTTTTTATTCGTAAGCCGTTGAACACCATCGGAGCACAGCACAATGCCGCACACCATCCACACTCCTTCCCTGCGTATCCCCATCGAACCGCTCACTCAAACCACCTTCTCTTCCTTCGGCACTGTGGTCGAGAACCCCCTCTCTCCCGAAAATGCCCTACCCTCAAACCAAGGCTCGGCGCTCAAATACGTCGACATTTCACGCCTCACCAACTCTTATTCTCTTGCACCGAGCAGAAAGCCGGCAAGGGCGGAGATGAACATGTTCGTATGCAAGCCAAGGCAACTGCAGCACATTTCATCCCTATCGTACTCAAGGGGGAGCCCAACAAAACAGATGTCTGTCGACAACGACGGTCTGAGCGGCACAACTCATGCAGAGAAGGCTTTACCCGATGTGAAGATCCTCGAGCGCCACCCGTTCACCTCCCAGACCTTCATCCCCTTAGGTCTAGCGCCAGCAGATACATCAGCATCCTACCTCGTGATCGTAGCACCGACTCTACCTGCATCCGCTTCCAGAGCACAGAATGCAAGGCCTCCTCCATTCCCCCAACCAGAGCCGAGAAGACGCTCCTCTTTGCTTGATGTCTTCTCCCGTGGCCGCCCATCGCCTTTCACCAATCTATCCAGCCCTCCTTCCTCTTCGCCAACAGCAAGTCCTTCACCACAGCCGCCGAAGGGTCCCGGAATGCCGGATTTGGCCAACATCAAAGCATTCGTTGCAAGAGGAGATCAGGCTGTGACGTATGCTGCTGGGACATGGCACGCGCCGATGGTGGTACTAGGTGCTGAGGACGTAGCGTTTGTGGTTGTGCAGTTTGCGAACGGTGTCGGTTTGGAAGACTGTCAGGAAGTTGAGCTAATCGGGAGCGATGGGTTGGGTATCAGTGTTGTTGTTGAAGATGGCGGGACTGGAGTTGTAAACGCAGTGAGAGCCAAGCTGTGATGAAGCAGAATGAAATGTATTCTCCAGCTCGGCTAACGAACGTGAAACTCTTCTGCAGTGCCAAGTTCCTGGACGCGTCCCAAAAGTTTTTGTGCCATCCACTTCACTCACTTCCACCAAGCCACTCACACACCGGGGCGCGACATGGCCGCCATGAGCTCGCAAACTACGGAAATGGATCCTCCAGCGTACGTACCATATGTCAAACTCGTATGCAAGCATGCTGATGCCGAGACCTTCGTAGCAATGCAACAACGTCGACCACGACCTCAGACTCTTCCCCAGCGAAGGTGACGCAAGTGTTAGTCCAAACAGTCCCCTGACTTCTTTCACATCTCACGTCTTTCCTTAGTATCGATGCTGCCACATCCCCGTTCCTAAAACTGCCTCCCGAGCTGCGCAACCAGATCTACTCACTCTTGCTCATCCGCTCCTCACCGATCTGGGTTTGTAGTTGGAACTGGATCCTGCGCGGTGGCCAGTGGCAGGCAGAGTACCAACAGCCACCTCTTGCGTGCGTATGCAAGCAGATACGAGATGAGTGTTTGCCGATCTTCTACGGTTGCAATGAGTTCTCAGGCAATATCCTGGGACCTTATCTTAGGCTGTGCTTTTGGCTCAAGGCTATTGGAAGCAAGAACCGCCACTCACTAAGACATCTATGGTTCGAGCAGGGCAACAACGCGCCGAAGCAGACCGTACTCAGGATGTTGGAGAACTACGGCATTGAATTCCATAGTCCGCTGACAGTGGTGACGGAGGGCCATAAGCAATACTTTGTACTTGAGGGCTGAGGTGCTCGTGGGCCGAACGGAACACGACAAAGTGGAGACTCCAGGGTGGAAATTGGAAGCTGCAGTACGCGACTGAGATGGTAAGATCCAGAACTCAAGACCTCAAGCTCAAGACTCTATGAATGAACGACGCAAGAACATCTATGCGAGATGAGTTCACGGAGACGTTGGCATGTATATTCCATGGCACGATATAGAAACACCCATGAGTTCAGTTGGAAGCTAGCAGGAGAATCACAGCACTGCCTTCCTATTCAACTCCCACGTTCCCTTCTCCCGATCACAAGTGACCTTACCCTCCTTCACAAGCTTGTCAAGCACTTGCAGCAGTCCACCCTCGGCAGGTACATGTAGGCTTTCCGGAACCTCCTTGTAGATGATCTTGACCATCTCCATAGACTTCCAGCTTCCAGAACTCGCCTCTTCACCCTCTTTGTGCTGTTCTAGTACAGCCAAAACTTGGTTCTCTCGCTCCTTTCGATGGTGGATGTACTCATGGATCTTTGCTTTACCATCTTCAATCACCGGTCCGTGTCCAGGGTATGCTCGGCTTGAGAATTGGTGGGACATCTTCTCTAAGCTTGACATATAGGCTGCGAGGTCTTCGAAGACCGCAGTACCATGGCCCAACACATTGTCGCCGGTGAACATGGCATCTTCTTCTTCGAGTACCAGTGCCATGTGATCTACTGTATGCCCGGGGCAATGGAAAGCTCTCAAAGTTGCGCCTTCCGTTTCAAACTTCTGGCCATCTTCGATAGCACACTGACCCTCATCGGGCTGGTTTTTGGAGACTTTAGTTCTGGGAGACAGCTCGAGGAGGTCTTTCACGCCACCAACATGGTCAGGGTGCCAGTGTGTGAGGATTGCCCGGTCGATCGTCGCTTGTTCGGACGACAGGACTTGCTTCAACGATTGCAGCCAGGCTGGTTTGCCTTCGCCTGTGTCGATCAATAACCGCTTCGGTCCCTGTCCGACAAGGTACGTGTTTGTGCCTTCCCGTCATCAGCTGGATGTACCGGCTGGCATGAGACTTCGTACCTTGAAGGGTGAACTATTGCTGTCAGAAAGTAGGCCCGGCTACCGCTTGTTGTTCAGAGATCACCTTTCCCGGATTGCCACCCAGAATACGTATCACTCGAGGACTCAACCTCTCTATCTCTTGCAGTGACGCCAGAACCGTTGCCATCTTCAGCAACCTATCACAAAATACAATGGTCTTTGATTTAGAATGGTCTTGCAAGTATTATGACCTTTAGATACTCGATCCTCTTGACTCGGGTATAATTAACTATCTCTCAAACTGGGACAAAGTGGCTGATCTGAACCCTTGGCACTTGATAGATTGATGATCCCGGTCGAGACGTTTGAAAAGGGCTGAGTCAAGATCCTCGCTTGCCTTGACCTTAGCGCTGTTCGTCTATGCCAGTTCATCTGTTTTCACTCTAACACAGAAGCAAAGTCGTATACGTCGATCCCTCCAATATTCAGTATGGCTTTGATTGGGGAAGCAGATGACGATGAGATACCGTGAGTAGTCTGCGCGGATGTTAAGAATCTACAAGCGTGTTGAGACTTCTTCTAGTCAACTATCCACCGGCGCGTTGGACGCATTAAAAGAATTCTATGGAGAAAGAGATAGCAGACAAAGGCAGTTCGAGGACCTCAAAGCTCAGGCAGAAGACGACTATGACGGCAGCCCGCTGACCATGGAAGCGTTTACCGAAGACTGGAATGCAAGCCAGTTCTGGGTATGGCCACGACAGCCGTGGAGCCACGGATCCAGGCTTACAGTCATGTAGTACAGTGATGCGACAGCTACCGCTCTTGCCGAACAACTTCTGGAGGGTGCCTCAAACGATTCTTGCATAGCAGTCGTCTCGGCACCCAGCGTGTTCATCCAACTAAAGAACATTGTAGTATGTATACGGCCTCTCCCTCTCAGTAGCAGCACACAGCTCACGGTCTATCTCTGCTCTAGAACTCCGGACGCTATCCAGCCCGTCCCCAGATGCACCTCCTCGAGTACGACGAACGCTTTGCAGTGTTCAAGAAAGAGTTCGTGCTCTACGACTTCGAGCATCCAATGCGCTTGCCTGGTAAGAAACTCCACTCCAACAAGCTCCATGCTCTCAAGCTCATGCGGTCGCCAGCGGAGTTGAAAGGCAAATTCGACCGTATCATCTGCGATCCGCCTTTCCTGAGTGCAGACTGCCAGACCAAAGGTGAGCACGTTACCGAAAGCAAGCATGCGAACGCTTGCTGACATGGCCCCCAGCGGCCTTGACCGTGCGATGGCTATCGAAGTCATGGGCGAGCCCAGCTGATGCGCGTGAACTTCAATCGGCACGGAATCTCAATCCTACGGGCCTTCGCCTGATCGTTTGTACAGGAGAAAGAATGGAGCCTCTTATCACGAAGCTATACGGCAAGGCGGGAACTCGCACCACCTCCTTCAACCCCGAACACTCCAAAGGCCTCAGCAACGAGTTCAGATGCTATGCGAACTTCGAATGCAGTACCTGGAGTTGGCCCTAGCAGCTGGCTGTCCACACGGAACCGTAGACTTGTTGTTTTCAGACATCGCCACAACCAAGAATGACGAACCGCATCGCGCAGCTCCACATTCAATCCTTCGTAAAAATAGTTGTTTCAATGCTAGCCGAGGTCCTGCCGGTGTCTGTTAGTGCGGAGCTTCTCTTCACCCCGCATCTGACGTTCGAACTTCGAGGTGAACCACAGCTCAAGTTTTTCAAGTAAATAGCTCACAAAACCACTACAATGGCTGCCTGTATATTCTGCAAGATCATCAAGGGTACGGTTGTCTCATTCGCTATGTCAATGCCTCTTCTAACAGTTGACTGCAGGAGAAATTCCTTCGATGAAGCTCTTCGAAAGTGAGAAGACTCTTGCGTTCCTAGACATTGGCCCTCTCAGCTTCGGACACGCTGTAAGCTCGCGAATGCATCGAGTTCGGACCGTCAGTTGTTAACGCGACCGCAGCTCGTCATACCCAAATACCATGGCGCAAAGCTCACCGACATACCCGACGATCAGCTGAGTGAGGTCCTGGTACAGCACCTTGTTTCCTTCAATTGCCGCCTCCAAACGCCCCTGCTCACCATCTGTGTTCCATAGCACGTAACCAAAAAGATCGCAACGGCAGTTGGAGCCGAGAACTACAATATACTGCAGAACAACGGCCGCGCAGCACACCAAGAAGTCGACCACGTCCATTTCCACTATATCCCCAAACCGAACAAAGAAGAAGGCCTCGGCATCTCGT
>NAJN01000365.1:0-24775 GCA_005059845.1 Cryomyces minteri
TACGATTTTTTGCCCGACCAGAGCGTGTTGCTTTTAGTACAGCACTACTAGATGCCGAGCTTTGGAACTTGCGTTCTCTCCTCGCACTGCGGCTGTGACGGTCAGGACAGTAGCGCATGTGCCTCGACCCTAGACGAAGCGGCTCGTCTTGGTCGTCCCACAGGGCGGGCTGAGGCGCTGAGCACGTTAGGTGTCTAGATCCAACGGCAGATGTTATACGATGGACCGACATTAGATGGCGGCGATGCCGAGCTCCTTGTTGCAGAGACACAGGCCAGGCGTTGACATCGTATTCGGAGCATGGGCATGAACGAAACAAAAGACTTCCTGCTACGCTAACGACGTGGAGCAGCAGTTACTTAAGGGCAGAGGCTCGCTGGCCTCACTGGTGTTTCTGCTGAGGCCTTCCTGCGACGGTCAGCAACACCCACACTTCAGACAGGAGCCTTTCCGGCTCGGCGGCAGCTTGTGAGGATCTTTGTCGAATCATGCGTGGTCTTCCGAGGTTGTGCGTGTTTCGCTAGCGAAAGTGGAGATGAGGTTCAAAAGCCACTCGCTACCCAAGGTACTCCCGAAGCCGTTTTGTATCCTTGCAGTACCTTAGCGGACATTAGCGCCGCCATCTTGGCATAACGTGCAACAAGAAACCCGTTGGAGTTGGAGGACCCGATGTGCCTTTCTTGATCGAGCAGCACAAGTAACGCTACGTTCATAGCACCGCGCTGGCCCTAGAAGAGTCCCAATCCCTGACCGCTTCCGCGGGACTGTAAAACAATCCAATTATAGAAAGGTAGCAAAACTGTTATTAACCATCGAGACTCGCTAAGTTGTCTTGTTAGAGTCTAGTCCTAACACAACGTCAGGTAAACGACTCCGCTTCCCCTGTAACAGCATCATCCGCTTGTTAGCGTAGAGGACAAGAAAGAGCAAGGACAAAGACACACGAGAAGTGTTACGCAGGTTGACTCGATACAGTACTCGTAGCATTGGATCAACGACTCGTAGTACATGCCGTACACGCAGCATTAGTCGAACAGCTCCATCTAGTACACGTAGTACACGTAGCACACGTAGCACGCGGCCGGTAGCGACTCGTCGTAGTGGAACACGGTACTCGATAGCTATAGTTGAGGCCTCTAGAACATGTAGTATAGTAAGAGCATAGTTTGACTTGTGTTCGTGCGGCAAATTTGGTTTAGAGCCAGTGATCCGATTTCTGACTGTAAGGTACATCGACAGATGGTATATTGCAAAAGGGGTTCAACGCTTCGCTGAAAAAGCAGAGCAATCATGCAACAACGACACGAGCAGACCGTGGGTATATCGCGCCAAAAGCAAACCCTCAACACCACCCGAACATCAAGCCCTGCTCTGGCAGCGTAAGCCCCATCTCGGCGCATTACCGGAGCAAAGCAAAGCGACGCCTGGTCGTCTCGTCGACCATCACACATGCATCAAAACCAGCCCCAAAACAGCAGACTGTGACTATTTCTTCACCAATCTCAACAACGACGGGATCCTCTGCCTCCTGCTGAGCCCAACGCGCAGCGGCACCTTGTTGCTTGCCTTCAGAGGCGAGTGCGACGTGGGACTCGTGGCGTGACCGGGCTTCTGAGGTGTCATGATTGTCGCATCCGTGAGAGGCTTGGCTACTGAGCTGGCGGACTCAGCAGCAGTGTTGGGCGGCGTTCCTGAGAGTTCTTTGGACCGCGCAGTTTCCGAGCTCATCACATTTCGGGTGTCCAGAGTGGTTTTCTGAGATGCGGTGTTTACTTCGACCTCCTGCAATTGTGATTGCGAGAGTTGTTGGTCAACAGTCGCAGAGTCTTCGACCACAACTTCAGTGACCTCCTCCTGGGCCTCTTGCGGCTTTTGAACTGACCTTGGCCTACCACGACCTCTCTTCTTGGGAGGTTCAGTAGCTGAAGCGTCCTCTGGTGCATGTTCGTCAATCTCCTTGAGCTGCACAACCCTCCTGCGCTTGCCTTTCGTGGGTGCCACACTGGACTCTGCCGTTTGCGCTCTACCGTCTCGGCCTCCTTCAATGGTGTCTGACGCCTGCGAAGATTTTCGAAGTGCTTGCTGTTGTTGCAGAGAAGCCGTGGGTGGGTTTCCACCGAACCCCACATGATCTTCGAATATTGTTGTCTTGCTTCGTACAGGCTTGGTAATCCTCATTTTCCTTTTGGTGTCTGGAGGTCTCATGTGAACGATTTCCACGGCCTCGAGCTCGTTTGGAGGTCTTTGAGACCACTCTTGTAGAGGTCCTGATGCTTCCGACTGCTGCTTTGAGACCGTGGAAGCTTGCGACGCTACTGTCGATGTAGTTCCATTTTCCTTGACGCTCTCAGGGTCATCCTCTTCTTGCCTTGCTTTTGTGTTCGACTTCAGCTCACGCCTTGGTCTTACGATAACGTCATCTTCCAATGAGTCTTGTGTGCCCACCACTGTCTTCGAAACTTCTCCTGCGATAGTCTTGCCTATGCCAGCAATATTGCTAGTCGGAGCCGCATGGGTGCTCTCAGCATTACGTTCGCACAATAACTCCACAGCATTGTCGACACTACCTTGAGCCTCTTCTAGCGCTTTCCTCGACTGTGACGCACTGAAACCCATGCTGCTCAGCGTTTCGATCTTCTCCGACTCCTCTGGGAACAGAAGACCGCTCGAAACGCCGGCCACTTTCCCACGTCTTGCATGTACCACTGACGAACTGGTTGACTCTTCTACAGCCATACGAGCGGAGCTTGACCGCGTGGGTCGCGGCCTATACTGCTCTGTTGGTAGCCCAATCGCCATATCATCTGAATTCAGGACTTCGGCTTCTGCGGTCCCCTTCTTGCCATTCGGTCTCATTGTCTTGTCTGCCGTTTCCCCGTCGATTGTAGCCCGTGTCGATCTTGAGCGACTTGGCCGTGGTTTGTATTGTTCTTTCGGCAATCCGATGTCAAAGCTATCAGAGGCTAGCTCATCGACTTCTGATATCGCTCTGACCGTTCTTTTGTTTGACTTTGAGATACATCTTGCTACCCCAGGGGTCGACGTAGCAGTGACTTCGATGCAACCGCTCTCAGGTACATTACTCAAAGCAGCAGAGGTTGGAGCCTCCGCTGACTCGGTTTCGTTTGAACGAGCTATCAGAACTTCAACTTGGGTCTTCGAGCGGGCAACGGATGGACACGATCGATCCGGGCCTTGATCTTGAGCTTCGAGTGGAGGTACCAAAGCTTCATTAGCGATTGGATCGTTACTCGGCCGTGTTGTAGTCGTATAATTGTGCGTCTCTGTGCGCGACGTCCTTTGGCTAGGAGACTCGACCGTCATGGAGCGAGGGAGGTGTTGATCGGATAGCATCTTAGAGCTCTTCTGTGACTGCGTTGCTACGGAGGTTGACCAGGGAATAGAGGAGCTACTGGTGTGTAAGTCTGCCAGCGGTTGAAGCGTACGTGCCGGCCTCTCCGCGTTGGCTAACAGAGCTTCTTCTACGAGACGCTGTTGTTCGAGGGTGTTCTCAGGGATCGTGCTTGACGGATCCTCAAACATGGCGCCGGGCTCGTGTGCAGCGAACTGCTCTGCCATAGAGCCTGGCAAGCCCCAAGATCGGGTAAGCCCGGATGAGGCCTCAGCGAGCAGTTTCCCGTTGCCATCAATGTCTTGCAGCGTACATGTGCCATCTTCGGTACTATTCAGGGCCATTAGCACAGTCTCCAACCACCAACCGTATCACATCTAGTCGTGCTGTGGCATTTAGGCACTTGTTTGAATCTCACGTCGTATCGTGGGAGTTAGTGCGGGTAGCCATCTGGGTAGATACCTCTGGTCTGCCATCACAGTGTTTCCACCATGCGTTGAACTCTGCGACTGCACCAATGCATCCAATTGACCGCCTGTGTAGTCAACCTCGACTCTTCGCTGTCTCGATGCATATGTCTTGACCGTCTTGGAGCGCTGCGGCTTCTTGAGGGGCGGTTCTGTACTACCCATATCCGTGAGGGAGTTCCTCCTCTTGTTGCGCTGCATTGCGGCCAACGTAGAGCTGGACATCAAATCGAGGTGTGCGGGTGAAGGCTGCTCGACGTTTTGCGTCGTGTCAACTAGTTCTCGCTGAGCATCTTGGATCTGGCGTTTGAGGATGTCTGCACGTGGAGCTGTGAGCACATGGCATTGGCGCTGACATCCTCGAGCTTCTCACCAGTAGAGCTCGTGTTCGCCGAAGAGCGTCGCGTCTCTGGAGAGGTGCTGTCGTCGCCTGGGCGCGCATTTTGTTGGTTGTACGACGAATGACGCTCGTGGTCTGGCTTCAGTGGACTGGCTTCGTCTTCGTCGTCGTCGGAGTCCTGGATCACACGAGACATGGCTCATGTGTCGGGTGGTCGCGATGTGTTCATGGTGGGGGGTCTTCATCGAGCGTCACCGCTGGCGCGTTCCAATTTACGCGAAGACACCTGACGACTTGTTGGATGTATCTCAGCTTTCAGATCACATTCAGTCTATGCAAGCACCATCTGCAGTTCGACCTCGAGCTAAGGGAGCGTATCATTCTGTTTCCAAGCCTAAAGGAGTGTCCAACTCCGACCAAACATTGTCATTACATATTATCTATGAGGTAGTCCGCTTTAGCCAATCCGAGCAAGGCGATGCAGAAAAAGTCCAACCAAGCAACGCTCTATCCATGCAAGCCGTACCTGTCCATGAAAGTCTCGAGGTTCGCCGCCCTCTTAGCTCTGCGTATCTTCGCTGTTGGCGATGCTTGCGCGGCTGCGGTCGTCGTAGCGGTTGTCGAATTCGCCGAGAAGTAGTAGAGCGACAGCCTCGAACCTGCTCCACAGTACTCGGTGCTGTTACCTGGACAGGGTGTCTTGCAGTCCGTGGCAGTCATGTTCTTGGAGGTCGGTGCCAGTGTTTTTCCGCAGTAGCACTCTTGACCGTACTCAACGCCCCAGAAGGCATACTGACTGCAGTACGTGGCGCACTTCTCTAGGGTCATGTTGTTGGCGGTGGTGCCGTATAGCTTCGCTGATGTGAGGACGCGCGCTGCAGTGCTGTCATTGTAGCAGCCCTGGTACGTGTAGTTGCCGATGATGAGTGGTCGAATCGGAGTAGCTGATGCACTAGCTGATGATTTACTGGCTGTCGACGACGTGGCATTGGCGCTTGTCGCCGCGGCCGCCACAGACGATGTTGCAGAGATTGTCGAGCCAGTCAGCGTGCTATGGACTGCACCACCGGTTGTCGAGATCGTAGACGACGCTGCAATCGAAGTCGTAGCAACCGACGATATTGCAGGTAGGGCTGAGGAGGCTGGTGTGCTTGCAGCCACGCTGTTGTTCGTTGTGGTGCTCGAGATAACTGAAGACGTAGCAATCGAAGACGCGGCAGCTGAAGATGTAGAAACTGATGGCGTAGTGACCGAAGACGTCGCTGCCACTGTCGAAGAAGCCGGAGCGCTTGTGGCCACGCTGCTGTTCGTCAGAGCACTCGAGACAGTCGAAGACGTGGCAGCGAAAGAGGCAGCACTCGAAGATGTGGCAACAGAAGATACGCTGGCTAAGCCTGAGGCCACTGACGTTGAAGTCACAGCAGATGTCGTGCTATTCGACGCCGAAGCTGCAACTGTTGATGGCGTGGCAACAGAAGAGACAGAGCTGGACGTCGTAGCTGCCACTACCGGCATCGAGCTGTTAGACGCTGTCAGAGTCGAACCAGCTGATACCGAATTCGTGGTGGTAGGTGAAGTCGGCACCGAAGTCGAGCTAGTTGATGTCGCTAAGCCGGTAGAAGTCGATGGAGAAGTTGTGTTGGTCGACACTACTGAGGCGCTAGACGCTACATTGCTGGAAGTAGTTGTTGCAATCGTGATCGTGTTAGACGTCGCAGCGCTCACAACGGCAATGCTGGACGAAGTGGAGGTAACCACGGTTGAGTTACGGATTACGACTGTGGAGTTGCTGGGTGCCGCAGCGATGGTAACAACAACTGAGGACGTACTTGTGGTGGACATCACATTGGACGAAGACGATGTCGATGTTGTCGGTGGCTTTGAGTAGAGATCGAGTCTGTTGCCAGCACCACAAGTCTCTGTGGAGTTCCCAGGGCAGATAAAGGAGCAGTCGGCCTGAACGGCCAAAGTACTGCTTGCTCCGAGAGTGTTGCCGCAATAACATCTAGAACACAGATTAGCTTGCGATACTGTGAGGGACGATGAAGTCTTACTCTTGACCATATTCCACTCCCCAGTACGCAAAACCGCTACAGTAGGCTCCGCAGACCTCCAAACTCATGGGACTCGCCGCATTGCCAACAGTACCGCCGCCTGTAAGCACTCGAAGGCCCGTAGAATCAGTCCAACATCCGGCGTACTGGAAACCCTGAATCGGAGCCCGAGTAGGGGCAGCGCTTGGTGATGTACTGCTTGGGGCGACGGTTGCAGGAACGCTGCTGCCACTGACGGTGCTGCTCATGACAGCGATGTTACTGTTTTGGTATGCGTTCAGGCGGTTAGGTCCACCACACAGCTCGGAGCTGTTGCCTCCACAAGCCATGCTGCATCCTGTGACCATGTTGATAGACCCCGATGCGATCTGACTGGGTTCTGATGGTGACTCCGCAGCAGATGCCAGCAGGACGGTCGTTGAGCCGCAGGTCGTCGGCGGTGGTCTGATTCCAATAAAGTGTCCTAATCCTGATGTGTGCCGTGACCATTCTGGTCGATCTTGCTGCAGACGATCAGGTGTCTTTCTCATCGCTGAGACGATTTTAGATGCCTCTCCACGCTGCTGAGGAGAACACGGAAGCGGCTCGTCACGAAGACTAATAGATGAGGTGGGGTCGGCGAATGAGAGCACGGAAACCAGGGGATACGGTTGCATCTGAGCCGCGATTTTGCTGGGCATTCTCAGGGTTGCGTCCACTCACAGGTGCCGTGCCGCTGGCTATTCCAGGCCCTCCTGTTCGGGGTGTTTCAGGACCCTGGACAACCGACATGAAGGAGCTTGCGATGGAGACTGGGAGGGGTAACGTTCCCAGCTCGAAATATGTGAACGTCGGACAGAGCCGCAACGGTGCACCGACGCCTTGCATGGAAGTTGGAGCCAAGCGAAGGGTGCTGCCGCCTCTGTGGTTCCCAGGGACTGGCCTCCGGAATTACAGAGGCGCTCTGCCGAGACCGGTGGCTGGCAAGGCTGTGGAGGAAGGAGTGAAGATTCGCCATAAGTTAGGCGCCCAGTGGTGGAGATGATTCTCGTATGCACAATCACTTCCTCGGTCTCGAAGGGTCCGAATCGACTGAACGCATGTGTCTCTGTCTCACCCCGAGCACAACGTCAACTCGGCCACGCCGTACTGTTTGTCAAGAGACGATTACTGTTGTCAGTGGATCCATTGGCGGAATGACTGCCGTGGTGTCGGAACACCACAGAACCTGAGGACTTGGTTCAGCGCAGCCATGCGGTGTCACAGCAGCTGTCCCCAAGTCTGGAACAGTTACGCGTCCCATGTTATGAACCGCAATGACGTGGGGCAAGACGACACAGCCGTACTTCGTACATGTGGTTGAGCACTGGCTACCATGTGCTATAGCCTCCCAATGTTCCGACCCATGGGTCATGGTACAGGGGCTGAAACAGCACATGTAGACACAGCACCAGCAGTGCACATCACACGAGCATTTCCACAGCCAGATCTGTGTCGTGAAGATAACGTTAAGGTAGCTATCGAGTCTAGAATGAGGAGCGTGCGGGACGGGATCCTGTAGAGCTAGCCAAGCGTCGATGCTGAGAACCGAAGCCTCAAAAGCCAACCAGGCCCAAACCACGGACTCGCGGACCTCCAGCCCGAGGCACTGGCCATCACACTCAGCTGAAAGGGACGAGACGGTCCTCATCTCCACCTCAGCTCCCCACCGGATGTTGGAAAGGAGCATTTCTGTACGTGATGTCTGTGATCGTACCGGGTACGGTGATGCTACACAGACTCGGTCTCGTATGGGGCAAGGGTTTCCCGCACGAATCGCCTATGCGTAGAGCCCCTTGATCTTTAGAGCCGATCGGTCACTCCGTTACAGTTGGCACGCTCATGACTCCTCTCCCAAACCACTCGCTTACCGTCTCAAACCCATCACTGCTCCTGGCCAACGCGTCCAGAAACATGTCATGCCTATCCGCGCTCTCATCTTGCGCCTTCCTAATCGCCTTCACCGTCGCATTTGCAGGCGCACAGATTGGACACTCCACGTCATCGTTATCGTCGCTCTGATTCAGACACCTCTGGTGGTAGCTGTGCCGGCATAGGAAGTGCACCGTCGGCAGGTCCAGCGCGCCACCGCACGCCGAGCAGCGTGTCGCTTGGAACACGACGGGCTGGGTGGCTAGGTCGGTGAGGTCACGCTGCTTCTGCGCGGTGTCGGTGCGAAAGGACGCGATGAGGCGGCGGTTGTTGGCTATCTCCTGCCGCTCTCGTTCGATGGTGGTGCTGAGGTACTTCTTCACCATGCCCATCGTCGCTACGCCGTTCGCGCTCAGCGTCTGAATGACCTGCAAGGGCGCCATGAGCCCATCTTCGTCAATCCGGCGAAGTACTGCGTTCAGCTCATCGCCAGCCTCTTCGAGGATTCGTGGGCTCGAAGTGAAGTACGCCAATGCTGTGGGGTAGAGCTGTGGTTCCTCTGGTCCGTACTTGCGAAGCGCTTTGATCGCTCCTGCGGTATCTTGTGCTGATATATACGAGCGAAAGATATCAAAACGGAGACCTTGCTGCTCACGAACTAAGATCGTACCATCCCGGAAGTTCTCGAGTTCTGAGAGCAGGAGAACGTTAGACGTGTCGATAGGAATCTGCGAGCTGTCAGTGCCGGAACGATAGTCTCTGTGGTGCGGACCCTCACATCTTTGCCCTCGATCAGTTTCTTTGCTTTCGTCTCCCACACCTCCCGGTCAGCGTCGGTCTTACCACTGGCGGTGTGAAGATACATCTCGAACAGAGTGGTATAGAGATCTGATTTGTCTTCGTCTTTTAGATGGTCGGACTTGATGCATGCCTCCAGAAACACGATGAGTTCTTCCGGGTGATCGACAAATGCCGAGAAAGCTGTCCGTGGCTTGGGAACGTCGTACTCGGCTGGAGGCTCATTGAGGTTTGTCTCAATGAGCTGTGCCTGGCTAAGCGTCGTTTTCTCATTACCGGTTGAGCCAAATGACTGGAGGCTGTTCATGTTCATGTAAGGTAGAGGTAGAAGAGCGGCCAGGTTTTGCACTGCTGTTGACGCCATTGTGCTCATGCCACCTTGCGGTGTTGGAGCATTCGGTATCACCACCGCATCCTTCTTCGGCCGGAATTGGGCTGTGTAGTAATCGATGAAAACCTGCGTTGCATCTCCTGAACAATGCTCGAGAAGAACCGTAGCATATCGCATGAGGTTGCTGTATGCCTGCGTTTGGTCAGGGTGGAACCATTTTACCATGTCCGATGGCTTACATTGACAGGCTCTAATCGCCAGATGTACGCTAAAGCTTCGGCATACTTCCTCGAGTCCTCGATCAGGATGTCGATGACGAGTTCGTGCTCATCGTGTTTTCGAGCAAGGTAAGCAGCTTGATCGTAGTATCCACCTTGGCGGCACATGGAAATTGCTGTATCGAGGTCGAACTTCAAGTCACCCGGAGATTTGATGAAAGCCTCAAGCTTGTCGACGTCTTTCAGCTTTGCGTAGCAGTTCAGTAGTAACGTCGTATGGTCTGAGGTTGCCTTGTGGTGTTCATGCAATTCTTCGAGATATTCTATCAAATTGTGTATCCGCTGAGTGTCAAGGAACTGTGGTATGTTAGCTGGGAGCACTAACAATTATACTGAGAAACGAACGCCGTACCTTTCGTATGATCTGCGATGGTTCGGTGTTGTCAATTGCTCTTAGATACCGCTGCATAGCGGTATCATAATCGCCCTTCTGATAGAGGAAGTCGCCGTATTTGCGGAATATAACATTTTGCTGAATGTTGTCGACGCCCGCTTTTTGTGCGAGGTTGATCGCCAGGACGTAGAGATTGCGCTGGTATAATAGATCTAACTTTTGCTGAAACGTCTTCTCGTGATAACGAAAGAGCTACTTCTGTCAGACACGAATTCTTTGGAAGCGTAAAAATCACTCACTTTGCCGTCCAACGTCAGGATGAACATATCACCCCATTCCACAAATAAAGCCTTCACTTGCGATGTCAGTGCCTCAGAGTGCGCTATGAACTTGAGGTCCGTATTCAGGAGCGTGAAGCTTGTTGTGCTGAACAAACCATCGGCCTGACTGCTGCCAAAGGCTCTTAAAGGAGCTGACTTAGTCAGAGAGTTGTTTTGAGGAGGCGACACGAGAGCAATGTAGTCCTTGTATATGCTGACGAGCTTCTTTGGACCCTCGAAAGCATAGCAAGGACCTCTTCCGTGAAGGCCGTAATAGTATATGGCATCGTCTCGTGCGACGACAACATCGTGCGTGACCTTGTCTACTGTCATGCAACCGACACCGCACCCTGCCTCCTCTAGTGACCGTGCTGGTTGTCCCTGACCTCTACCTGATATGACCAACGTTGAGATCCTTCCCGTCGTTGCGATGTACAGTGTCGTAGTGTTGCCCTCCCTGAATTCGATCCCTGTGATAGGCTCTTCAGATTCGAACACTGTTCGTTGTTTGGCGCCGCGATCGTGTATTAGGTCTCCCCTTATTACAGTGACAGCACCGTTCGCAAAGCCGACGGCTAGCTGGGACAGGTCTTCTAGAGCAGCAAAGGCAGAGATCTGGCTGATCAGCCATGGTCTTCCAATGAGTCCAAAGCACGCCACCTACAGGGAACTGCTTCCGCCCATTATGGATAGTCAAGGTTGACAGACATCGAGGAATGCCTGTCTTCTTTTCTAGTTTGTCCAATGCCCAAACCTTCAGCGTTGGTTCGCTTGACAGGTCTTCCGCTATTGTAACAAGCAGCGAAGTCCCGGAGACTTGTTTCATGTGTGTAATAGCTCCCGCATCGTGTGCCTTGAACGACTGGACCACCTTGAAGGCTTGCGATAGTATTCGCACAACGCCTTCATCGCTGCCGAAGAAGACATTCTCGGATCCTGAGGCGACGCAACTGATGTTGCCTTGCTAGAGATCATCAGCCTGGTCGGACTGGCGGACTTGCTGGGCATACTTCGAAGAGCGACGAACTCTCACCCTCTGGTAGCTTAACCTGTGAGACGTCGAAGAACTTGAAGGCTTTCCACTGAGACGAATCAGTAAATCTGCGCCACTTGGTTGGCAAGTCTGACTACAATACCGACGTCAGCGCCATCTTCAGCTGGCCATCTCGCAAAACGCTTGTGTTTAGAGCTGGCGCTTGGAGTGAACGGGTGATATTGTTGGAAGCTCGTGGCACAATGGGGAAGGTTTGGCGAGTGATCAGAAACGGTCTTCACCAACTGTGCCTGGGAGGCTCTCCAAGAACAACCAAGTTATATACCTTAGTCATTTCTCGAATGTAGGAACAAATCACGAATAACACTTTGGTTAACTCCAGTGGGCCACGAAAAATCGCATGTCAGTGTTCGAACTTCAAGTTCGTCTCTCGACGGTCCGTGGGAGCATCTAGGGTATCGCTGTATCGTGCCAGGTTTCAAAATACATTAGACGCCCAATGCAATGCAGAACCGTGTGCGTGCCCCGTAGGCAGTACGATGCCATGACCTTCCACATCAAATTCGAACTCTACGCAGTCTGTGCCTTCTTCTTCGCAGCCCTCATACTCATCAAAGTCCCCTGCCTCCCTTCCGCTCTCCCCGTCTCGACTACAATCAGTCTCACAAAGTCCTTGCTAATCCAGTAGCTGCTGTGGGCCCCCAGCATGGTCAGATACTGTATCTCCAGCGGTCCACCACCGTATCTGAGGAAGAAATCGATTTGGCCATTATCGTTGAGCAGGTAGGCCCGTTCCTCGGCGATTTCTTCTCGCGTAAAGTTGTGGGTCTCCATCTCCACGTTGCTGGGCAGCCTGCCGAGAGCGGGCTTGAGTCCGACTGCGGTTTCTGCTGCGGTCAAGCTGCCAGTACCAAGCCTGCCGAACGGGTTGCTGAACCATCCCACATCCGCCCTCGGAACATGTGCCGTCCTCAAGGTGGCGGCATAGTTGACGTCGACGGTGGCATTGAGTCGATACGCTACTGGATCGTATGGATTGACGATGTTGTACACATTGTCTACTGCAAGACACCCGTATGTGTGCTGCTCACCAGCTACACCTCGGTGGTCAGAAGCGTCTGTCCCAGGCTTGCGCCGGCCACTGCGGGGAAGCAGAGAGGCTCGTTTGAGCAGAAGGAAGAAGCCTGCAGGACTGCCGCAGAGGAAGAGCGATTTGGTATCGAAAACGAAATGACGAAGCGGTGCAGCTGACTGGGAAGGGTCGACAGTTGTAGGGTCTTTCAGGTGCCGGCGTATATGTGTTGGTTGCCGGCTCAGAATGTCCAGAGCCATAACGCTACCCAGAGAGTGTGCTATCAGACGGACCCGCCCATTCTCAGGAAAGTCTGGGTTGTTCTGACACCAGAGCGTATAGATACGGTTCGCTTCTTGTATAACGGCAGCGATCATTTTGGGTTGATGATGGGACAAGTAGTAGCTAATATCTCTGGTAAGTACAAGGGTCCTCACAAGACCATTGCTCAGACGACTCACGGGATGTCCAGCATAACGTCGCTGATAATGTTACGGACTGAAGGTAAAGTATCCGGGGTGATGTCTTTTAGTGAGTATTGGTTGGACGCAGGGTCCTCTGGTCCATCTCGGTAACCGCCTTCCTCGAATGACAGGCTCGACCGCCAGTTGACCTGCAACATATCAGCCAAGATATCTCTGCCCAGTACCCCACGTAATCAGTAGACCCGCCATACCCCAACAAGCTCATGGTAGCTGGCATGGCGAAAATTGAACTTGGATGAAGACCTACCGGCAATACCATGATGCCTCCCATGTCTTTCCGCAAGTTCGCTTTTACACTGCTCGTACCAAGCTCGACGTTGACCTCTCGACGAAAGGAGTTGATGGCGTGCGTGAAATGGTAGCTCTCTATTCTCTCGGACAACTTTTGTCCAATTCCGTGGATGACAAGCACAAGGTCTGTCACTTTGGGTCTTTCTGATAGTACCAAAGTCGGATCCGACTTCTGTCTCCGATTAGGTGGCGCGCACGACTGCGAGCTTGAGACGCCCGCTTGTGCTTTTGTCGCTGTAGGGTCTCTCTTCGGTGGGTGTAGTCTGTCCCAGACTTCTTGATCAAACCCCCTGGTCACTTGTATGCCAATCTTCCTCCCTTTTCGAATATAATTAGCCAGTGGGCGGCGTCCGTAGTATGATGATGGCTGAAGACTGGGTCGTAGAATGTATGCTTCTTTCTCGTCGGCATACATGATACCCGCGTTGAGGTAGGATCTTATCTGACCATCTCTGCCGTACGAGGCTTTACCAGCAGCCTTGTTATCCTGACCTTTCGGACCATTAGCGATGTCAATGACATCGCAAGCTACCTCAACCGTTGCTTCTCGCTCTTCTTCAGGGGTTTTGAGCTCGGTTCCTGCAATACTGCAAGAGAACAATTAGATCGTATTTAGTGTGAGTACTATGTCAGAGTGGCACAGACGCCATCACATTGCCTGCAGTCTGGACACAAGCCGGAAAAAGACTCATACTAGAAATGGCTGCGCAAAACAGAACATTTGAGTGTTGGCTTAGACGCTCGAAGTTTACGAGAACGGCACTTGCCTTTGCAAGAGCCCTGCAGCGGCATCTGTTGAAGTTCCAGGCCGACTTTCTGATTGCTTTCTGGGCTTCTCAGGCCAAAGCTTGTGCAGTATCTTCATCTCTCCAATGGCACCAACCTCTACGGCACTGTTGAGCTCGTCTTTCCAGGTCTCTGTCCACACTTGCAGTAACATGTAGCCAGCTTCCAGCATGTTCGCAACATCAGGTTCGACAGGAAGCATAACGTCTTTGTAGAACCATGTGCCTCTCAGCACTGCAGCAACGTCGTTGACAGGTAACCAGTATATCGGCTCCATCCTAAGCGAATCAAAAAGAGTCAATCTCCGTGGCTGAGACGGCTGCTCACCCAAACTTACTGCAAATCCGGCATTATTACATTATGCAGACGCGATACGCCAACAGCAACCTTAGTGGACGGTCCGGAAGTGACTGAGAATTTGGTTTGCTTGTCATCGTCGGAGACGAAGTCCTCATCATCCCACTTGTAGCTATCAAATTCTCGCATCTGTGGGCGGTCCTTAGTTCCGATGAACCCCCTTTGATTTGATGATACCAGCTTTGTTCTTGATGGCGCTCTAATGAAGGGTGTGCCAGTCGTGTCGGGGTGTTCACTGCCTGATCCGGCTTCTGCGGAGTCATACGTTCTTTGCGAAGCTGACAGTCGTGATACCTCCTGGAGTGCTTCATCGTCGATGTCATCTTCACCAGGTCGAGTACGCCCGCCTTGAGACTCTCTGCTGATTACGCTCTTCGGTCCACGCAACGTCCCCTCGCCAGGCTCACTACCTTCCGCAGCTCTTCCCGAAGCCGACTGAAGCCCTCCACTCTGTTCACCGCCGGATTTCCGCTTTCCATCGCTAACGGTTTGGCCTCTCCCAGCTCTTTCTTTGCCACCTTTGCTGTCTCGGATGGGAATGGGATTTCGAGCAGAAGCCTCCGGAGCCTCTTCGAAGTCCGATTTCTCTCCTCGTTCCTCATTGTACTTTAGTATTTTTCCACGCAGCTCCAGCCAGGCCTTGTCCAACGCAGTATTGTCATAGATAGAGAACGGCCTGGGAGGTCGCTTTGACTGGGCAGGCGTGCCAGTCGCAGGCGGAGGGAGAGGCGATAGTGGGTCGTCAATAGCTAGAGGAGACGTATAGAAGAAACGTGCATCGATTGAAGGAGGGACCTCGGCCTGGTGCAAGACCTCACGAATGTATCTGTTGGCTTGTGTGGACATTCTGACAGTTCTCGAAGCGCCGAGTGAGGGTGTGTTGAAGGTGCTTCACTGCGAAGGGCAACGTATGTTGTTCCTTGAGTTCTCGAGACGCAGCACGTTCGAAGCTACTAATCTTCAGGCATGAGGTGTGGTTGAAGCCCGCAGATGCCTATACTACCCCAGGCACGGCAGTCTGACCGCCGGCAACAGAGCGACTAGATCGAGCCCTACAATGCAAAATTCGTACTCAGATGTCAAGCTGCAAACCCATGTCGAGATGGGCTCCATATAGAACGGAGTAAACAAATGCGCGGTGAAAGAGGCTCGGTATTATAGAGCGGTTCAATTCCGTCCGCTCAACGGTGACGTCGATCTCGAACCTGGACCGACAACCTCACGAACACTTCGACGACCTTGAGTAATTGATTACGCCCAGCGCCGAAAACCCTCTACTTCTTGACCACCTCGACTGCTCGGACAGCTCCTACTCCTCTACGCAGCACACCGCACACATTCAGCATTATGTCAAACAGGCAGAACAGCGGCTACATTCAGCCTACTCTGGCGTCTGTTCCTGTCGAGATCGATCCTTCCGCACCAGGCACGGTTATTCGCTATGCGCTGGCGATTGAGGCGGCCGCGAACATATTCGGCGGCACGGCTATGGTGTTCTTCCCGTCACAGGTCCTGTCCCTCATGGTCACAAGGACATCTTTCGTCAACCCAACCACAGAATCCCTCGTCCAGTGGCTCGGTGCTCTCGTCTATGGACTTACGGTGCCCGTGCTACTTGCAATACCGAATACAAGACGAGGCATTGAAAGTCGGCAGACCGTCTACTACACATTGTTAGGAGGAGAAGGCACCCTGATTCCGACGTTCTTATGGCACATGACCAGGAACAGCGGGCTCACATACAAGTCTTTGGTTGCCAGTGCGGTAGTTCTGGCTGCAACATGTGGATGGAGGCTGCTGGCACTTTTCAAGAGACCGGACTGGTTGGGTCGCTATAGAGATATCAAGAAGGAAGAGTGAGTGTCCTTCGCCACAGCTGTGGTGGGTTTGCATCTTGCACGATTGATTGAGGGAAGCTTATATCATACAAGCCTAAGATTCTATGATGAGAGCCAAGGAGAGGGTACCGAAGCTCTGATCCGCTGAAAAGTGCTGTCTGTTATGGCCGTGGTCATGGCGCGCACCGTCTACCTTGTCGTGTCAAGGAAGGTCGCTTGCGGGTTGCTTCGTGCCGAACCCTGCAACTTGTTGTTGCAATTGGGGTTCTTAAGGCTGCGTTGAGAGCGTCTGCTTTTAGGTAGTACCTTACGATCATGTCGACGTTTCTTCGTCATTTTCCACAGTTCGTAATATCCCATTCGATCGACTTATATTTCCATAACGAATTATTGTTCGTGGAAGTCAAACGACTCCAAGCTGCTTCCACCACGAGCTACCGCTCGAGACCTAGGAGCTTATTTGTGTAGTGTCTCTATATTTGCTGCTCACTAATGCTTCAAGCATACGGAAACCAAAGTTGCTTCGACTGCTGGCCATCGTTGCGCAGTGCGGACAATCACGGCAAGGGCTGGGAGTATCTCACTGCTACGACTAACGAGTTGTATCGGACCTGACTACGTACGAAAGGAGACCTCAGCTTCAACTCTCTGTCCAGACTCTTCTGAACTGTCGTCTTACCGTCAAGAGCGGGACTCTGAAGTTTCTTTTAAGTACCAGGTCTACCCTTGTTCGTTGGGCTCAGACATCAGCTCTGTACAGACGTTTGCCTCGCACCTAGAGAATGTGGTTACGGCCGGCTCTCTATTATACTCTTTCAAGACTGAACTTCCCGCATTAACTAAGTCGTTCGAGTCATGCCCACGGCTCTGCTTTCCCCGACATTCCTTTTCTTTGAGTTACAGCGCTTACTCCGTCCCTTTCGCTCACTCGATCTGACCGAGTGCACATCAGAGCATTAGATCATGGGCCAGTTACCCACAGTGGGTGCAGGACGTCAAGCTGCTCTGCATTCACACAGACACGTTACTACATCGGTGCCTCAGTAGCCACGTTACCATTAGCACCTGCTGGTGTGCGGCATCGCTATAGCATAGCTGCAACACGTACATGTACCTCTCCCAAAATTGCTCGAGTCCACGCTGGGTAAAGCAAGTACGCAAAGCAACTAACATGTAATTCCGCGGCTAGCCCCTGGGACCACCTTGAGTTTCTGCACTCGTTGCGTACCTAGGTTTGATACATAATATCGCGTTCATTAGAATCTCTGTTGTTCTCAAATCACACCCCTCCGCCCTCCCAGATTCGCTTCTTCTCTTGTATCTAGCTCGGGAAAGAGCGTGGTTCACGTTCGATCTGCACAAATAGAGATACTCCTCAGTTACAGCTCCCAACATCCCATCAAGCAATAAGCGGCACAGTCTCAAACCCCCGTCGCCCGATCTCGACTCTCCTCTTGACCACCTCCTCGTTCTCGCCCTTCTGCAACCTCCTCACCAGCTCCTCAGGATCAAAGTCTGTCCCGACCGGATTCTCCTCAAACGCCTTCCCCATCATAAACGCCTTCGCCGCCTCCGCCGTCTCAAAGTTATCCACCTGCGCCTCGAGCTGATTCCCGTCCGGATCTTGATAGTACATGCTCGTCGTCGGGCCGTGATTGACGCACCAGATTGGCAGCACGCCCAGGGCCTTGCGCTGGCGGTACGCGAGCGCGAGGTCGGAGAGCGAGGCGAAGGTGAAGGCGATGTGCTCGAGGCCGCAGGAGGACGGGACCTTGGGTCGGGTTCCGGGCACGTCCAGCAGCGCGATGCGGTGGTGCTCGTCGTCGTAGGTCAGGAAGGCCATGGAGGCCGACTCGAAGGTCACGCTCGCGCCCAGGAAGGTCTTGTAGAAGGCGACCATGGGCGAGAGCTGGTTTGTGCGCAGCACGACGTGCGCGAGCCTGGCGGGCGCCTTGACTTGTGCGCCGGGGTGGTCGAAGTCGGGCGTCATGATGGGCTCCAGGGGGAGTGGTGAGCGAGAAG
Organism: Cryomyces minteri; assembly: GCA_005059845.1. Taxonomy (NCBI): domain Eukaryota; kingdom Fungi; phylum Ascomycota; class Dothideomycetes; genus Cryomyces; species Cryomyces minteri. The sequence continues at coordinate 18,010 of NAJN01000365.1, forward strand.
GGTCGTGAGAGCGTGAGACTCTGGAGGAGCAGTATGTCGTTTCATTGCTGCCAGTCGCTGAGCACTGTCGGGCTTACGTAGGAAGGACACCCGTGTGGAATCGCGTGCTACTCGTAATGACGGAACTCCTCCGCGGCTGACACCCTCGTTCAGCTCACGAGAGCACAAGGACCCAAGAAACTGGACGTCTTCATCTTGAGTTGGTGAGGTCTTTGGTGCTTCATCGACGCGAGGCTCAAGTGTTCTTCTTCCCCACTTCCCCACCATTGCCCAGGAACTCCGCCGTCTGCTCGGCTTGTTGCAGCATCCGTCGCCGTTGCAAAACGTTGAACACCACGCGTCGCAGCATCATGTGTTATATATACGGGAGTGAACTATAGACGGTGACGAACAACCACAGCCTGATAGTGTGGTGATGGTCGTACATAGCAGAAGCCTGGGACCTACACGATCCAGAAGAGCCAACGGAACCTCATTATACTGTATGCCACTCTGTCGAGTATTCTGCATTCTCACAAGACCAAAGCCACAACGCGAAAAGCCATCAGAACCGGTCACTGTTGGAGTTGTATAAGGGGGGAGGGAAGCCAAGACACCAGGGAGCACACTCGGGTCTCCACCATCAGCACGCAGTCCGGTCAGGCGATTTGCGAACGGCTATGCACACAGTTCCAAATACACATGGGCTGCGTAACCACCAGTTGAGCATTCGCCAATCAAACGACTAACGCATATGACAATCCCTCGATATCAAGACCCTTCTGTACTGTACTAGAAACCGGCTTCCGGCGTCCACGTGCAGTTTCCGACGCCCAGATACATGCCGTAGTGGGTGCTGTGAAACCCCTCAACGGTGTACGAGAGCCAAGTATGGAAGACGGTTGACGCTCGACGCTACATTGCGAACAAGGACAAGCGCGAAGATTCGTGGTACAAATCGGGAAAGGTGATCGAAGGCCGCTGCAAATGGGTATAAGCAATTTCAGCAAGACGTCTAGGGACAGGAGACCCGAGATATGTGCACAGTGAGGAGTGAAAAGAAGGAATACACAAAGGAAGTTCGGACTGGGATGGACGGTGGGGCATGTGCCTGAGCGGCGTGGCGCAGTGAGGAACGGAACGCCCTAGAAGCAGTTCAGCGCGCTCTTCTTCTTCTTGCTTTTCCCCCCACCGAGCGCCGCCATGCGCTCCTCCAGCGCCTGCCGCGCGCGCTCCGCCTGCATGCGGGCATTGCGCTCTTCCTCGACGGCCTGCACGCTGTACCGGCTGTGGCTGCGCTCCTTGCGCAGCTCGACGATCTCGTTCTCGTAGGAGATGCACTTGCGTTTCCATGTCTCCATGTCGACCCTGACTTTGTTGCTCGACGTCTCGAGGTCGACGAGCGCCTCTTCCAGCGTCGCCGTCAGCTGCTTCTCCGCGAAGAGGTGCTTCTCGATTGTGCGGATGCGCGCTTCTTGGTCTTCGAGCTGCTGCGCGTGCGCGGCGGTCATCTCTCGGCCCCCATGCAGGATCTCTTTGCTAGTGTGGCGGGACGACGGTGGCGAGGGCGCGTTGTTGTTCGCGTTGGGACTGCCTGGAAGAGGTGGAAGAGGAATTGCTGGAGGTGGAGATGGCAGTGCTGAATTAGGGACGCTCTTGCGCATGTTAGACGCTTGAGAGTCGGGGCGGCCAATGTCGCGTGGATCAAGGGACGCCCGAGTAGAAGCTCCGGACCGTCTCCTCGAGTCAATGAGTTGGGACTAATCACTCTGTCAGCACTGTAGAGGAAACACGTTGGAGGCGGGTCAACATTACCTCAAGGAGTGATATCTTAGACCGGTGTTCATCTAGCTCCCTCTCCATGTCTGCCTTAGCCTGAAGGGCTCCCTCAAGTTGGACTTGGTGCTCGGAGTGCATAGCCGAGAGCCTGTTATTAGCCGCTTGATGTTGGTCGTAGTTGGAGCTGAGCTGGTCTTCAAGCTCTTCAACGAGACGAGAGCTCTTCTTTTCTCTGTCGCTGATAACTTCCAACTCTTTTATGGAGTTGCTGTGCGCCGACGCCAGTTCTCCAAGCTTACTCTCGAGACGGACGTTGTTTGATAATGCGCCTTGAAGCTCCAATTGGACAGCCTTCAGGTCGTTTGTTGCCCTTGAGTGTTGTAGTTGCAAATCCTTTCGCTCATCGACCAGTGTTTGCGCGAAAAGCAGCAACGTAGATGCGTCAGTTTCCACACCTAACGTAGCAGTACCCCAATCAAGTAGTGTGCGCATCTCGCTCTGCGTCTTTGTGAGCTCGGCTTCTAGGTTGTTGATGGCTTTCTCATGGTCCGCCATCAATACTGCCAGCTGCTCTTCGGATCGTGCTTGCGCTTCTTGAGCAGATGCGTTGAGCTTTTCAAGCTCCTTGTCGTGCGATGCGTGGAGCGAATCGAGGCTGCGTTGATGAATCTCGACGGCGGACTTGTGAACTCCAATCTGATCCTCCAAGTTTGAGACAAGGTCGTGGTGGGTTTGCAGCTCCCTCTCGGTAAGTGCTTTGGCCTTACTTTCTTCCTCGACCTTTTGAACGATGCTCGCATATGATTGCTCGAGCTTCGAGAGTTTCGAGACGTGATCGTTTGCAGTGTTCTTGTGGTTTTCCACCTCCTTTTGCAAAGCCTCTACCCGCTCAGAGTGCTGTTTTCGCTCCAACTCGAGATCTGTTGCAGCGGCAGTCGCAGTACCGCCTTCTTGGACCCCACGGTGAGCGTCTCGCTCCACGTGCTGGGCTTCAGTGTTGCGTAGTGAAGCTTGCAACTCGGCAATGGTGTTCAGAAGATTCTGCTCCGAAGCGTTCATCGTCGTCATCGCGGTCTGGTGCTTGGATTTCCAATCGGTGAGTTCTTTCTGCAAGTCCTCAATCACCTTGCCGTGGACGGCAGACGAGGGTTCTTCCGCTCCAGTTACTGTCTGCTCATCGCCGAGTTGACGAGATTCCAGGACATTGAGCGCAGGCGTTCCTGGGAAAAAGCCGGGCATAGTAGAGAAGTGCTCTTCTGTAGGCGATGGCACTTGGCCCGCTAGAGGATCGACCGCGGCTCGGTAATCGTTCAAGGACAATTGCAACGATCCGATCTGGTCTAAAAGTTCCTGCTCTCTTGCAGCATGAGATTCATGGAGCGTCCGTATCTGATGTTCACTCTGGAGTAGCTGATCTCTCATCTGTCCAACGACACCGATGTCAATTGGCGACGACGACTGCAGACTTGATCTTTCCCTAGTTAGGCCAGATATGATAGTCATCTTCATCTCCATTTCCTTCCTCGCAGTCGCAATCTCAGCTTCCAAGGCTTGCACCCGTTCAGACTTTGTGTGCAGTTCTGTCATGATGGTGTCGAGGTTGGTCTCGAAGTTTTGCCTCGTATCAGGCTGTTCTTCAAGATGCTCCATCGCAATGTTTCGTAGAGATGCAAACGACCGAGTGGCGCGGTCCGAGCCCATCAGAGCGTTCTGACTAGACTTACGGCGTACGAATTGTGAGTAGGTTAGAGGAGACAAAGGGGTCGAGGGACGAGCCGACTGCGCTTTCTGTATCTCGGCCTTGAGCTCCTCCACATAGTCCAGAGTACCCTGGTGTTGCCTCTGCAGATCCGCATAGCTCTTGTTCAGCTGATGCATATCGAGGCCTTTCTCCATACTCGACTTGTTCGACATCTCCATCTCCTGCGCCATTGTCCCTTCCTCCGTTTGCGCTCTTCCGGCAACATCCTCGGACTTAGACTTGTTCATAGTCGTCTCAAGATCAGATGTGTCTCTAGACAAGCTCGGAGTATCTGACGACTCCCCAACTAAGGACAATTCCGATGATAAGGTACGCGAGGATGACAATTGTCCTTCCTCTTGTGAATTCACCCCCGCTTCCCCTAAAAACGATATCGATCGACTTGATGATGGTGAGATCGGGCGCTGTACCAGTCGGTGACGTCCATCCCCAGTAGCATCCTGGAGCTCTGCCAACGTGTTCAGGGCAATCTGGTACTTCCTACTGAGCTCATCGTAGTCGTTGACGGTTGACTCGTGCTCGACACGAAGATCAAAGATTTCCTGAGTCATGGTCTCGAGCTTGTCCGCAACAAACTGTGTCTGCGCCGAACTCGGAGCGGAGTCCGAAGTACTCATAAGAGACCGCTGTGCTCGAGTGGCTTTCTCCGATGGTTGCCTCGGAGAGGACGTGACGTTCTCTGGTAAAGCTGGTTCTGACTCAGTCGTATCCGAATCCACCATAGACGTATGCTTTCCTTCATCACTCATTCTGTCCACATACTCGTGCCTGTTGGAGAACGCGGTACTGGCAGTGGAGGTATTCCGGTCGTGGAAGAGGTCATGGTTAGCTTTCGAGTGTCCGTTGACGAGCGACTCACTTCCCTGTCTTGAGTGACCTTGACGAGTGTGATCTAGTTCGTACAACAGATTGTCCAGCTTTCCAACACTTCGTTGACGTTCAACAACATGCGCTAGGCGATCAATCTCCCTCTGCATGAGCTCCTGGTCCTGTTCCGCGTCGGCCAGGCGTTCCTCGAGTGTGGAGATATAATCCTCGCAGCTGGATTCATTTTCCCGAGCTCTGCTGAGCTCTTTGCGTAGCTCCTGAATCATAGCGGAGCTTTTCTCCTCCCCTGTGGTCGCCCCGTCTACTCTGGTTTCCAGATCTCGGAGGTAGTTCTCATTGCTCGCCTCCCTATCCGTGGCTTTCTGGATTCGAGCTTGGAGCTGCTGTGTTATGGTCTCCGTATACACGATCTTGGTTTCTTTTTCCAGCAGATTGCTTTCAGTGGTGGACAGAGAAGATCGCGTATTAGAGAGAGAGGCTTCGAGACTTTGGATGGTCGTTTCATACTCCTGCACAACCTGTTCGACGGCTTCAGCAAAAGAGTTCGAGCGCTTCAGTCGTTCAAGTGCGCTGTGTCCGATCGCTTCTTTGAGCACGGGCGTCTCTTCGGATTCGTTGTCCCGGGCTTTGGTGATCTCAGAGAGGAGCTTTGCGTGCCTCTGAATGAGCGCCGTGTAGTTCTCTTGGACATCCAACAGTTGGTTCTGCAGCTCCTTTTCCCGCTCGTACTGTCGCTCGGATCGTTCTTGTGGCGCATTGCTTCGGGTGCGCTCTGACAACCTGCTCTGATCTCGCAAGAAGGCCACCTCGGCACGAAGCCGGTCAATGATGGCTTGCTTGTCGCTATCATTGGTAACCTGTTGGATTAGCGGTTTGCTCTGTATTGCTCGCGCTCGTTGTGCGTATTGGACGGTGTTCAGAGTTTCGCTGAGATGGAACTCTGCAGGGTTAATGCATGCCACCATGTAGGTAATGGCGTTTCCGCCTAGAGAATCTTGCAAGAGTCGTGTAAGTCGAGAATCTCGATACGAGACGTGCGAGCCCGCTTGCCGAGAGGATAGTTGAGATATCACTTTGCCCAGGCTTGCTAGTCCAGCGTTGATAGAAATCCCCTCCTTGGCTCGCTCGCCCTGCGCATGTGTGGTTTTCAGTCTCTCACTGCCTGCGAGGTCGACAAAATGCAGCTTGCTGTCAACTGTGATCCAGCTCTCGCTTCCCAACATGGCTTCAACGGGCACTGAAAACCGCTTCTCCTCCGCTGTAGTTGGTCGGGCAACCTTGCTCTTCTTCTGCACCAGATTCAAGCTGAACACAGCGTGCGAACGAGACGACTTGTCGTTCACCGCGGTCGAATCTGTCTGCCGGATGGATGACCCAAAGTTGAGCGCACTCAGCAAATCGTCTATCGAGTTGATGTCGACTTGGGTGAGACCAGTAAGCAATATTCTGCCCTTTGCGTCTTCTCGAATAGAAACTTGACTTCGTTCAGCTTGTGGGACGGAGTCCGGTACTAGCAGGTCGCGTAGTTGCTCGTTGTATATCTGCTCAAGTCAATGTCGGCTTTCACTAGGTAGATCGTGTCTAAACCCACCTCGAGATATGTAGCCTTCATTTGCCAAGATTTCTCGGCTGCCAGCTTTTCCAGGCTCTTCATGGTGGGGAGACCCTGCATCGAGTACCGTGACGGGGTTCGAATGCCTGAGGCGCGACCGCCCGTGCCGTCAGAAAGCTTCTCGAATAGTGCAGCCGCCGCTCGAGGGATCACACCTAAAGGGACTGGTTAGCAACGTGTCGTCCGCGTCCTCTTCAAGCACTGTGCGCTGCGTGGCTGTTGCGTGAAATCCAGAGTCTCTGACACGCCGGTGGTTTGGGACAAGCTTACCCATGAGTCTGGGATCACTTTGCTCTGCTGGGCCTGTGGTACCCATGGTGTATGACTTTCCCGCGCCCGACTGCCCATATGCCAAGATGGAGACATTGTAGCCTTGTACGAAGGAGCTCGCGCTCTCACTGAGGTACTCCCATACACCTTCTTGCTCCACCTCCTCTCCGAACACCTGATCAAAGACAAAGAGCTTCTTTCCTTGCGCCGACTCGATCGTTAGAGTTGTGGGAGATGTGACCTGACACGTGGATCCGCGGAACCTCTGAGGAATGAGGTCGGAGCCCGGATCGGTGGCTTTGGGTGGTGGGCGCACGCGAACCGCTGCAAGGGGATACGAGATCAGTAGGATTCAGGTACGCCCACGGCGAAGATCCGTCCGTACCAACTTTGACTGCAGTCTTGCCACCATCTTCGTCCGATATTCTGCTGCCGCCGCCTGGCCGACCGCCAAAGTCCACGCGACTGGAACTTCGATAAGAGCGCATCATGGCGCTCACCGGCCTCTTGACGCCGCCAGCAGGCGATCCAGGAGG
>NAJN01000366.1:0-11454 GCA_005059845.1 Cryomyces minteri
TTATCCAGCCAACGGTAAGCTCGTCCATTGCGTCTACTGGGGATCTGTCATCATCGGTTCTTCGACCAACCACAGCTTCCACATCGACCGTTACTACTTCATCGTTGGTCGAAGTGGGACCATTCGGCGGTTTACCATCATCTGCTGCTCAACCTACTGCCGCCGCTCCTTCATCCGAGGACGCCCCTACTTCTGCGGTTGAATCTTCGTCGAGGCTCGTGCCAGGATCTAGTGGTGGTTTGCCGCCTACAGTAGTTCTCCCGACCGTGAGCTTTTCGACAGCTGCCAGGTCATTCGTCAGTGCCGGATCCAGTGGTGGAGTCCCACTGGTTATTGTTCTGCCTACGGTCTCTACGAGCGGTTCAATTCCCGCCGCCTCCGGTAACGTTGCATCTGGGTCAGCGCCAAGCCCTGCTGTCTCTTCACTGTCGTCGGAAAGCAGCTTCACTCGTATGGCTGCTCCAGTAACCATCACTGTTTCTCCGGTTCCCGCAAGTGCTTTTCCGCCATCTTCATCCGAGTCGGGCCATGTTGCATCGTCCAGCTTTGTAGCACCAAGCAGTGCACTACCAAGTACTACGCCAGTCTCGGAGACAGCGAACGCGTCAACGTCTGTAGGCTCCATGGGACAAGTTCCTCCCAATGTCGTTCTGCCTACGAGCCCTTCGACGGTCTTGTTCACTTCAGCACCAGAGTCGGCCACGTCGACTGCCGCCATAATTGTTGGGTTGTCTACCTTCATTAAGAGCAGCGCTCCCGCCACTCTGGCGTTGTCGCCGACTGCCAAAGCTTCTCCGGTCACTTACGTTGGTACTACTGTGGTGGCCTCTGACAGTGCATCGGCACCCGCTTCGCCTGCCACTAGTGGCCCCGTCTCTGTCGGTAGTCAGACCGCATCGATCGTGAGCTCTGCCAGCAGCTCGCCTAGCAGCTCTTCTGGAGCTGGAGTCATTCCGATTCCCATACCTGGCACAACCGCAGAACGTGCGTCCGCTACGTCCACACCTCTTCGTGTTGCTGGGTCTTCCGATGCTACGGCCAGTGGATCGTCTGCACCCGCGACCACATCTGTCGTGTCTTCCGCAACTACAGCGGGTACACCGGTCACATCTGCATCAGTTCCTGCCTCCGCATCGTCTGGCATGGCGACAAGTACCTTAAACACCTTGACACCGACTAGCGGTCCGTCTGGGATTGCGGTGATCGCACCAAACACCTCCGCAGCAGCCTCTGCCACTGCATTGCTTGGTTCGTCATCCGCATTGACACCTCTCTTATCAGGATCGACCCCATCGACGGTCTTGCCTGTCTCTACCAACCTCGCGAGCGTCGTATCGTCCGTTGGATCCGCAGCGTCATCCGCTATCTCAGATGCGGAGTCTTCGATACTCTCTGCTGCTTCTAGCATTGCTGCAACGCGATCACCTGGTGCGCCGTTGCCAGTCACAGCTGTGGTCTCGAGCGTGATATCGGGCCTTGCATCGTATCTCAACTCGGAGCTCTCAAGCATAGCTGCTACGGCTACTGACCTCGCTGTGTCCTCTGTCCTTTCGTCGGAGTTTTCGAGCATTCTGGCAAGCGAATCTGCATCTTTGATATCTGGCGTCTCAAGCCATCTACCGATCGAGACTGCTTTTCCGGCATCGACTCCGCCTGGAGATACTGCTAGAAGCGGCTCGCCAGCCTCCACCATTGCCACGACACCGACTGTGACGCTTGTGCCGGTTCCAGTCACATCAGGCGTCTCTTCGGCCTTGTCCTCCGCGTCGTCGGTAGTTTCCTCTGTGGTCTCATCAGTAGCTTCGCAGACTACTAGCGCTTCCTCACCGACCACCTCAGGTACCCCAGCGACCGCTGTGCCCGTCTCTACTAGCGAAGCTCCGTCAACAGCTACCCCGGCCAGCAGTCGCACCGTTTCAACATCTGTGATCATCGGTAGCCCTTCGTCGACACCAATCTCGACCGGCAGTGCGGCAACTAGTACTATTGCTCCATCTCAGACTGGCGCGACCGCCACTCCTGCATCTACCGACACTACAGTGTCGGTACCGGTGTCCACGGGAAGTGTGATCGAGATATCCTCCCCTTCAGGAAGTGCAATTTCAATGTCTGTGTCGACTGGTACCTCTGCCAGTTCCACAGTAGCTACTCCGGCTGTCCCACTCACTGCCTCGTCGGCTACGAGCAGTGTGAGCAGCGCGAGCTCGTCAGGTTCCGCCAGCACTACAGCGACTGGTCTCCCTGGTTCGACCTCCGTCAGTGGTCTTACGTCGTCAAGCACCTCCACCGCGACCGGCAGTGTAAGTACCGCCTCGGGATCTAGCGCAACTGCTACATCAAGAGTTTCCTCCACAGGCTCGTCCACAACTGTCGCGTCAACGTCAGGGCCTACCTCATCGGGAGCCTCTTCCATAGCAACCACATCTGGAACCTCGACCACTAGCGTCGCTTCTTCGTCGGGCGTATCAACTGCTGCTTCTGTAATGAGCTCGGTTTCACTCGTTTCTTACACGAGCTCGTCAAGTTCCTCTACCGGTGTCGCCATTGTTCCGGTGCCAATAACTTCGAGTTCAGTCGTCCCATCCACTACTCAAGTGACTTTAACCACGAAGAACGATGTCTCTGCGCAACAGACGATCATGCCCACGGGTACGGACACTCTGACGACACCAAGCCTGGCTACAAGTATCATGCTACAGCCAACACTCTCTACAACTCAGGCCAGCTCTACTGCGATTGAGAGCGGTATTCCATCCAGCATGCCTCGCATCATTCAACCACCGGGTGGCATTCCAGCAACGCCTAGAAACACTACCCTAGTGCAGGTCGGCTTTGGCTACCCGCTCAACTACCCATTCGTAGTGGGCACGGCCGGGTCAGCCAACCAGATCTTCACCTACTTGCCACAGGGTATTGCCTACGGTCTTGGACTGCCGAACGATCAGGTCACGATGCATGCACTCCAGCCTTTCGACACCATGAAGACACTTGGGTATATAACGACCTTGGCCCTGGCGTACGTTCCAAGTGACATGGTCAGTCAGCTCACGCTTGACTTGCACACTCCCGTGTCGAACCTCTATAACAATCCGGACCCGTCCATCAAGACTCTCATGAGCATGATCAACCCCAGCTTTGCTGTCCTATCTGGTGCATCCCTCGACGGTGGTGACGCCTCGGCTGCGAGTAACCCCGCGTCAGCCACTTCAGCATCTGTGGCCGACGGAGCACCTATAGGCGGCGACTCAGGCAACGCTGCACCGGTCAAGGGCACGTCAGTGGGCATTGGCGTCGGTGTTGCGGCCGGTGCAGCCGTGTACGGAGCGGCCATGTTCCTTGTTGCGCGCAGGTACAAGAAGCGCCGACAACGACACCAGCGTACCCCGTCAGTGCCAACACGTCGCGGCATGAGTCAAGTCGGCGGCGTGGGCGGAGGTGCGTTCATGAGTGGTGGCAGAGGCGGAAGAGTCAGCCCGGGCAGCAGATACAGCGACGGAAGCAGCAACGGTCGGAGCGTGAGGGATCAGGGCATCTCGGCGCCGGTCATGGCCGAGAACTCGCTGGGATGGAACTGATTGATAGATTGCCTGACTGACTGATTCAAAAGCGGAGATATTTGCACTTCTTTTCGGCGTAAGACACCTTTTCCCATGGGTCTTTTTGCATCATATACCCTCCTTGCATGGGGAATACTCCTTTTTTCCTGCGCCCATGGCACTTGGGATTGTATCTTGCTTGACCTGCCAACCAGTTCCCTTCGACTCTAGCAGGGATAGCGTCGAAATGCAAAGTTGGAATTTTCTCTCCTTTGTCCATGAACTATTTCTCCTCTCTTTCAAACCTTCGATTTTTTGATACCTGGTCTGTTGCTGTCGTGGCTTTAGACTCTTTTCTCTCTGCCGATGTATTGGCCGGCTTGCATGCATGGCTTGAGGAGTGGCCGGAGAGAGAGGTTATCCGGGCGGCACATAGCTCAAGTACTCGATATGCGCAAAACGCTGTTAGTGACCTAATTATATCCATCTCCATCTCCGTTTCCATCTCCAAGCCTTCCCGGCCTCTCATGAAAGCGGTTTCCTGAGCCCCCGACGCCCGTCCTCCGTCTTCCGTCCTCCGTACTGACGTCCCTTCCATCCCACACACGTCGTGACGTCATAGTCGTCATATCCCAAACACAATGTACCTTGCACATGTCACCTCATCTAAGGTAAAGTATGCGGCTATTTTGATCGTGCACACCCCCCAACACTCACACTCTTCCTCCCCGAAGCCACCTCCATTCTCAACATACAACTAGAAGAATACTCAATCAGACGGACGCAATGACACACCTCATCACAGGCAACAAGTTCGACCCGAATACTGACATCCCAGACCTCAGCGGCAAGGTACCCAACCCACACCTCTACTTACGCCTTCCAGACCTTCACTAACTCGCCGCTCTCCTCCCAGATCTACGTCGTCACGGGCGGAAGCTCAGGCATCGGCTTCGGCATCGTCGCGCACATCCTGCAACACAACCCAGCGAAGCTATATCTCCTCGGCAAAAAAGAAGAGCATATCCAATGGGCGCAGGACGAGCTCAAGAAATACGGCGACACGAGCAAAATCGTCCCCGTCCAGATCGAGCTCGAGGACCTGCACAACGTCGACGAGGTCGCCAAGCGGCTGGCGAAGGAGCTGCACCAGCTAGACGGGCTGATCTGCAACGCAGGCTTGGGCGTGGGCGTGTACAACGAGACGCCCAAGGATGGCATCGACTCGCACATGCAGGTCAACTTCATCTCCCAGTTCCACCTGACGATGGTGCTGCTGCCGCTGCTGCAGCAGACGGCCAACTCGCGCCTGGTCCTGCAGTCCTCCGACCTGCACCGCGCCATCTCCGATGTGCAGTTCGCCTCCCTCGCCGAGATCAACCGCGACATCGGGCCCACGATGCTGTACAACCGCACGAAGCTGGCGCAGGTGCTGTTTGTGCGCGCAATGGCGCGCCGGCTGGAGAAGGGTGAACTGGGCTTTGATGCGAACAGCCACACCGGCCCGTGGATCAATGCGGTGCATCCTGGAGGCGTGAGTACGGACCAGCCGAAGCAGGCCGAGGACGCGTATGGCAAGCTGGCGAGCGCGGCTGTCGCGGTGCTGCGGCCGCTGATGAAGGATCCCGTCGACGAGGGGTGCAGACCGGCGCTGTTTGCGGCGACGAGCGAGGATATCGTCAAGGACAAGGTGCAGGGGCAATACGTAAGTCCAGATACAACATTGCCCCAACCCACATAACCCCCACCCACAGTTGCCATCCCACTCTCTTCTGAATAAAGATCCCCAATGCACCCCTCTTTTCACACCCCATGCACGCTGACGCAGCCCCGCCTTTCCCAGATCGTGCCCGACCGCAAAGTCACCGAGCCCTCGAAGCAGGCCAAGGACGAACAGCTGCAGGAGAACCTGTGGCGGCTGACGGAGGAGATCCTGTCGGACAAGCTGCGCTCGCTGCCCTACCGCACCCAGTACGTCGACCCCATGGCCAAGGAAGGCCTGCACGGCCAACCGGCAGGCAGGCAGTAAAGGCGCTGCATTGCTGTGGTTTGTGCGGGGACCCAGCAGATGTTAGAGATGGAGCGGGGTGGCAGTGGGATAGCGGTGGTGTGTGTGTAGCATAGCAGTATAACGAGAAACACGAAACCCATGTCGCACGCATGGAGAGCACGACTGTTGGAAGCGGGGAATGAGTTAGTTGAGCCCCCCCCACCTTTCGATACCGGCACACGATGTCTACACGGGCCTGTGAATCCGGAAGAAAGATTCGGACCATCCACCGCAGCAAGCAACCCGCATGTACGATGTGGTGATCTTTTCGGAGATCGGAGAGACGATGCACTGCCCCCCCCTCGACTGGAAGCAAAGTTCTATGGCAAAGATATCCAGCAAACACCTTTTTTTTGACAAGTGCTTTCCAGAACGCCCACCGAGCGCTCAAAAGCCCTCAGACCCGCGCTTAGCAAGACGCAACAGCGACAGACACGAGCAGCACGACGCCAATTGCCAGTCGCGCCAGCCCAGACACGACCAGCGCGTCTGCCTCCGCAATATATCCGTCCCCATCTCCCGGGCCCTTGGACGTCGCCGTAGCCGTGGCCGTCGCTGTGGAAGAGGTTGTAGCTGTAGGTGCGGGCGCAGTGGGTGGGATGGCGTCGAACTCCAGTCGCGCGAGCATAACTTTGTACAGACCGTCGCCGAGCTGCGCCGTCCAGCTGAGGAGGAGGTGCTGCCCGTCGGCCACGTCGCCTGATTCGGGGACTTCGCTCGCGCCGAGCCAGGCGGATTGCGGGGCCGTGGTGTCCTGGGTGTTTTGTCAATGCAATCCCCGTTGTTCTTGCTCTGTGGGTAGGAAGGGGGTTGGCTCACAGCTGGGAACAGAGACGGGGCGTAGTACTGCCGGTTGAAGAACTCGGTGTGCACTTGACCTGCGTAGTTGTACCCGCCCTTCTCCGTCGGTGACGTCCAGAGCCTGGCCTCGTTCGACCAGCTGTACATGACGAGTGCTTCGGCGTCCTCGGGTTGGATGCCCCTGCCGTTCTTGCCGCCCTTGATCCAGATGTCGTCGGAAGTTGTGGGTGATTGTAAGTCTAGATAGCGATAGTAAAAGGTCGAGTCGGCCAAGTGGTTGAAGTAGAGCAGAAGGAAGTTGCCGAAGAAGGGGCTGTAGAAGACGGTGCCAGATGTGTAGGAGCCTGGAAGGTAGATGTCATGCGTGTCGTTTGTTCCGAGCACTGGAGGCCGTGTCGCGAAGGTCCTGTCCCGAGGCTGGAAGAAGGTGTACTTGGAGTAGTCGGCGATGTCGTCCAAGGCTACGCGTGCCATTTGGAGTCCATGCGTGTCCATACCTATCAGGTAGACATCCCGCGTCTCGTCACTGTTGGTTTCGGTCTGCGATGCGACGTGGAGAGACGTGCTGGGCAGGCCCAAGACACATGAGAAGCCGCCGTACGCGATGTTGCTCGCTGTGAAGATCAGCTCCCCGTCTCGAGCTGCCTGTGGTCCTGTTGCGGTTGCGGTGATGGAGACCAACGTCATTCCGCGCGCTTGGTACGTGGGATACGGTGCGCCGCCGGGTTTGCTATCGACATAAACGATGGGTGCGAAGATGAAGGCGGACGTCGTGCTGACTGGCGTTGGATTGGTTCCTGGCCCTACAGAACAGTCAGCGGGAACAGCTGAAGTACAAGAGCCTCTCAAACGCATAGAAAGGATCTTCATATACATATTGCGACCCTTTCCTTCCCGTTGCTTCTGTCGTTGAAGTCCTTCTCATCCTGTGTGAACGGCACCCATCCACCATCGGCGACGGAGTAGCTGTCCAAGATGGCGTTCCCCCTCCCCGTAGTCTGTATGCCAAAGTCCGTCAATGTCGAGATATTGTGGTTCGGATTGCGGGAGTAGGCGGCAGTGTTCGACACGAAGGAGAGCATCTGGCCGCTGTCGGAGGAGCAGGTGGTGTCATCGTACAGCCAGACGATCTTGTCGTTGATCAGCACCGAGTGGCCGCCGTCGCGGTAGACGTTGAGGTCGGAGCTGATTTGAGGACCTAGTAGCGTCGTGTTCTTAACGACTACGGGAGTGTAGGATGCCAGGGCCATTGCTGGAAGAAGAATGCAAGTCGAAAGGAACATTACGGTGGTGGTGTTGGACAGAGAAGCGAAGGCGAGGTGACGCAGGAGGGTGGAATGCCTCTGTTTCGCTTTCACTTCACAGTCGGAAAGAACGAACTTCGCCATCACCCACTCAACGTCGGCTCACTCTGCGCCTGTGTCTTGGTAGAACGGATGGAACCCGGCAGACCTGACTCCAAACACAACACGAAGCTGCAGTGTTGCCCACCAGATGTTCTCAACCTAATGCGCGATTGCTGTACATCGGTGGCCGTGGCCGGAAATCGGACGATGCAGTGATCCTGGACCGAAGAGATGATAAGGGGCGTGGCAGATACTACGAGAATCACGGTCTACTTGCCGCCCCATTTCGAGATGAGTTGTTCTTTCTTCGCCTCAGCCCCCCTCCTAGTTTCGCCATCAAGATTTCCCATCAACCTCCCTACCCCCGCAACGCCGAAGTCGAGTTCCTGCAGTCCTTGCTTCAGTTCCGGGTTGACAAGATGGATACTGCTGTACTCCGAATGCGCATACACCGCCGCCATCAGCGCTTGCAGGTCTGCATCGGCCTTCCCTAACGCGTCCGCGATACTCTGCGTCATGGAACCCTCAGCAGACGCAATGTGCATATTCAATTTGCTTCGACGGTCAGATGTCGCTACATCAAGCAGTTTGCGGCGTTGCCGAGAATCACTGGGAGGCATGAGAACATCGAGACGCCGGAGGATTTGAGAGGTTGGGGAGTCTGGAATGGTGTTGTTGCGGACCAGAACCAACTCGCGGAGTCCCGATTCGGACCTTTGCATCGGCCGAGGTTTCCCATGTCCAGCCGGCTTCATTGGTGGGTTATTTGAGGCGATTGAGATCGATTGTCGCTCCTCTTCGATGGTGGACGAAATCTCAGCTAGTGCCATGCTTAGCGCATGAAGGCTTTGAGCGTGAGTGTTGACTATGTCGAGGCGGGAGGTCATGTGTTGTATGCTTGAAGATATCTGACTGGTTCAACAAAGCTGCAGTTGTTCGAGGACGAGCACACTTACGTATCGCATCAATGCCTGCCTTGACTGCGTCTCCTGACGCGCCGCCAGTTCCATGCCTTGTATGATGGGTGTGCGCAGCTCGTGATCGACGACCATCTCCAAGACTGGAGTGATCTCCGCATGCAGTGTCTCAAGCTCTTGCCGCAAACCCTCCATCTCGGTATCTTGATCGCCTGATGAGGCGCTCGGAGATTCAATCGAGTCGCAGTGACCCAGGCCCTCGAGGTACGTACGATCAATGCGAGACTTGACGTCAGCAGCGCGAAGCGCTACAAGCGAACGATACCACTGGTCGATTACTTTGGTGTTCATATCGCCCTTGTGCAGAGGCTGCAGCTTCGGCGTGAGCTTCGACAGGCCCGCTAGGAGTCGGTTGTCTGCGCTCAGGCATTCGTCGACGAATGATGGTATCAATGCAACCGCAGAGTTCGCTTGGCGCTGCGCGTCGCTCAATTGCTCGTTCAGGGTATCAGAGATCGCTTCCGCTGTAATGTCCAGTTTAGCCTTCTCCCGATGGCATTTTTCGAGACGCTCCTTCATTGCCCGTTCGGAGGCCATGGTTCGTTCTCTGTTTCGAGCTCTAAAGGACAGGAACGCCTCTTTCTGTGCTTCTAGTATCTTGCACTGCGTTTCAATAGCGGCGGCGGAAGTCTCGAGGGCGTCGACTGATATTTGCAGTTCATGGTCCAAAACGGGCCGCGTTGTCGATGAATGCTCGTGGTCCGGTAGTGTCTCGCGAAGAGTGCCCTTCTTGATGATTTCGTCATATCTAACAGCATTCTTTCAGCTTGGTTCTTTGGTGCAAGACAGTCTCCATGTCAGTACCTACAGCTCAACCTCCTCTTTGCTCAGTAATGTGTCGGAACCCAGATACTCTTTGACCCAAGCTTCCATGTCCGCCTTTGTCTGCGGAGACTCAAACGCCCATTGAACATCGTCGCGAGTGAGGGGAACATGGCGCTGCTCGAGCTTCTCAAGCAGATGGGTCAGCTCTGCAGGGTCACGCATGTCGGTGGTTGACTGCGATCTTCTTGTGAAGCACCGGAATCTCTGTTGATTTGGAGTTGAGGTGGAACATTTCGAAGTTCGAAGCCTGGTCCTCGGCTGCTTCCGAGACCTCTCGCAGCCTCAACTCTGCACCCCTCACCCTTACCCTGCTCACTGTTGAAAAACATCGCCCTATAACTATGGCAGCGACCCACACGATAGTCCGCAGTCTACCAAAAGGCACAGCGAGATGGATGTTACCCAGCACAGCCCGAACACACCTCCAGCCGAAGCAGACCTCCCCTCGTAATTATGCCACAACGAACAGCCTCCCCCGCAACCCCTCCTCGACGCCCTCGCACCGCAAAGCGATAACCGTCGCGTCCGATGATGGCCGTGTGCGCTGGACGGAGCTGAGCACTGGAGAGAAGGTCGCTCGCTCAACACAGCAGTCCTTCAACTTCCTGGTCGTCATAGCTGGTGTGCTCATGACTGGCGCAGTAGCCACCGTGCTGTACCTCGAAGTATTTTCCATGGACAGCAAGACAGCCATCTTCAACCGAGCGGCGGGCAAGGTGAAGAAGGATGCGCGATGCGTGGAGGTCCTTGGGCCAAAGAAGGAGATCATTGCGTTTGGGGAACCCAGCTGGTCGAGGTGGGCGCGGAACAGAACCATCGCGTAAGAGGACTGCTTATGTGGCTCCGACAGAGGGCCAGGGGCTTCCTTTGGGCTAATCTGTGGGCTGCAGATCTCGCACGGAGAAAGACAAAGCAGGCATCGACCATCTTTACATGCATTTCAACGTCCAAGGTCCGCTGAACGCGGGTGTCGTGAACCTGCACATGACCAAGCGGCCGGACGAGAGCGAGTTCGAATACAGGTTTCTGTCTTTAGACGTCAAGGGTCACGAACGTATCTACATCGAGAATGCGGACGCAGGCAAATTGGACAAGAGAAATCAGGGCAAAATGTTTGGTGTGCGGTGGTGGTGATGAGTAGAATGGATCATACGGGTCCCGGGTGCTGAAGAAGGAGCTTGGGCGGCAGGTGGGAAGGTGGTCACGGATCGAGTACGATAGTGACCAAGGCACTCTCCACCACAGCTGTCGACTGCGCAGTACAGCCCCGGCGTGGGTCTGGCCTCCTTCTGTCCCAGGAGTGCATTGCCGCTGCGTCTTGCCTACCAACGCAACCCCCACCTTCAAGCGTAGGATGGACACAGACCACACGTTGACTGCGAGGCCAAGCGAACGAGGTCTTGAGTTTTGCAGGGCTAAGCATTCTTAGCACAAGGGTCAAGAGTCTACTTATGCACCTAATGGGCATGCTTACTTACCTTGACGTGCTCTCCAAAGTTAGCGCTGCATGGAGGCTTCGCACGGTTCATGCCCGAAGACACGCCGTCGATATGAAGTCGCTCCGAGCTTCTCTCAAGCACGCTACGAGCAACCAATCACCCAGTGAATGCTTGCTGTGCCTCCTCCTCCTCCATCTGAAGTCCGGCAGACACAACATGGTTCGAGAACTGGTATTTCCATAACACAGGGTCGCGGGCGGCCTTCCACTGGGCTTGATGAAACGGCGTGATGGGCCGCCGCTAATGCAATAGCTAAAGACCTCCAGCCGTGGCTCTCCAAGAGTAATGTAACTAGTTCTACTTCCCTCTTTGTTCACTCTCTGTTCAACTACCACCAACGTCTTCGTTCGCTGGCTTGGCTGCTCCCGTGCGGATTGCGCTGCCGCCTGCACTTGTTCGCTTCTTATACATTATGGAGGT
>NAJN01000366.1:11577-24723 GCA_005059845.1 Cryomyces minteri
AAGAGAAATCAGGGCAAAATGTTTGGTGTGCGGTGGTGGTGATGAGTAGAATGGATCATACGGGTCCCGGGTGCTGAAGAAGGAGCTTGGGCGGCAGGTGGGAAGGTGGTCACGGATCGAGTACGATAGTGACCAAGGCACTCTCCACCACAGCTGTCGACTGCGCAGTACAGCCCCGGCGTGGGTCTGGCCTCCTTCTGTCCCAGGAGTGCATTGCCGCTGCGTCTTGCCTACCAACGCAACCCCCACCTTCAAGCGTAGGATGGACACAGACCACACGTTGACTGCGAGGCCAAGCGAACGAGGTCTTGAGTTTTGCAGGGCTAAGCATTCTTAGCACAAGGGTCAAGAGTCCATTCATGGAGAATTCCTAGGCGATCAACGCCAGGTCAGCAGTGCGAGCTACGAGGAACATCAGAAAGTAAGGGCTTTGGAGGGCAGATTGAGGCGAGAATCGTTGGAGTCACGCTGTATCGTTGGGGGAATCAGAGCACACGTCAGTAGTTTATGGGTGGGCGCTTTGCAGCGATTGTATGTCGGAGCACTATCGGCGGCGTTCCAGGGAAGGCGACTACATTGCGACGTTTCTCACTGGAATGACAAGCTGGTTGAAGGTGGAAGATGCGATTGAGGTCTCCAGTCGTCCCTCGTCTCAAGAAGCTGAACATTGACGTTGCAACTCACCGCCCGTATTATACTGCCGCGCACTAAGCCCGAATAGGTGGCTTCGTCAACTTCGTATAGATGCGAGCAGAAGAGCTATATTGATGTCCACTCGACTTTACATACGAACAGGAGATCCCTCACATACAACCAACTCTCAGACTGACTCTGTCCCTTCAGCCTCTGGCGAGAACCTCCCCCCACCCTTGGAGCCGCGACTGGAATTGCAAAAGCCACGTTGTGGAAAGACGGTCCCTTGCATCGAGGTAAGCCGCAGGGATGCGGTTAGACGTCAAGGTATGGAGACACCCTACTGTAGGAGAGACAAGTTGTTCTGGATCTGGTCGATCACGAGAGTCGAAAATGGCTACTAAAGTTCGCATCGATCAACAGAGACAGCTCTTTGCGCGGTCGGAGAGAGTGAAGGGCATCGACTTCCATCCGACGGAGCCATGGGTGAGTCAAACACGGTCGTGTACTGGGAGACACTCACTGATTGACTTCTAGATTCTCACCACCCTGTATAGTGGTATGTTTCCTCGATTGACGAAGGGAGCACCACGAATGCGAACAGCAAGCTGATTCAGCAGGAGGATAGGCCACGTCTACATATGGTCTTACGAGACGCAGGTCAGAACGTTCTCCGCACTGGCAACAACACGCTGATATAGCTGATAAGCGTGAAGGCAGTCATTAAAACTTTCGAACTCACCGATGTCCCCGTACGAGCAGGCCGCTTCATTGCGCGAAAGAATTGGATCGTTTGCGGCAGCGATGACTTCCAATTACGAGTCTACAACTACAACACCTCCGAGAAGATCACCTCGTTCGAAGCCCATCCCGACTACATCCGTGCCATCGTCGTACATCCTTCACAACCTTTCGTTCTCACTGCGTCCGACGACATGACGATAAAGCTATGGGATTGGGAGAAAGGCTGGAGGTGCGTGCAGGTCTTCGAGGGGCATAGTCATTACGTGATGGGTCTGGCGATCAACCCGAAGGACACAAACACCTTTGCGTCGGCGTGTCTGGACAGGACAGTGAAGATATGGAGTCTGGGGTCGGGCACACCGAATTTCACGCTGGAAGCACACGAGACGAAGGGCGTGAATCACGTCGACTACTACCCCCAGTCCGACAAGCCATATCTTCTCACAACATCTGACGACCGGACGGTGAAGGTGTGGGACTACACAACCAAAGCCCTGATAGCGACCCTGGAAGGCCATA
Organism: Cryomyces minteri; assembly: GCA_005059845.1. Taxonomy (NCBI): domain Eukaryota; kingdom Fungi; phylum Ascomycota; class Dothideomycetes; genus Cryomyces; species Cryomyces minteri. The sequence goes on from NAJN01000366.1 coordinate 13,474, forward strand.
CAAGCAACGTGTCTTTCGCCTGCTACCATCCAGAACTCCCCGTTATAATCTCTGGGTCCGAAGACGGGACAGTGAAGATATGGCATGCCAACACCTATCGGTTGGAGCAGTCGTTGAGCTACGGGTTGGAGCGAGCGTGGTGTGTAAGCTATCAACGGGGTCGGCAGGGAGTGGCGATGGGCTTCGACGATGGAGCTGTGGTTGTGAAGATGGGTCGGGAAGAGCCCGCCGTATCGATGGACGGCTTTGGAAAGGTCATCTGGGCAAGACACAGCGAGATACAGACTGCCGTCATCAAGGGTGGAGGTACGATGCACGACCCAATGCTGGTTTTCTAGGCACTGACAGGAATGCAGACAAGTCGCTGAAAGACGGCCAACCCCTCACGCTACCCACAAAAGACCTCGGGTCCACCGAAATCTATCCTCAATCACTCATACACTCACCCAATGGCCGTTTCGTCGCAGTGTGCGGCGACGGCGAATATATCATATACACTGCCCTCGCCCTACGGAATCAAGCGTTTGGCTCAGCACTAGACTTCGCCTGGGCGTCGAAAGAGAATGATAAAGACTACGCCATCCGAGAATCCGCCTTGAGCGTCAAGGTGTTCCGGAACTTTAAGGAAAGGACTACGGGACCGCTCAATGTTGGCTTCCGGGCCGAGGGTTTGAGCGGAGGCGTTCTATTGGGTGTCAAGGGTCAGGGCGGCATAGGGCTCTTTGACTGGGAGACAGGTCAGCTTGTGCGAAGGATTGAAGTCTACCCCAAAAGTGTACGCCGTGTTTCGTTGCCCTTCTTTCGACAGAACTGACAACGCCTCAGGTATACTGGTCGGAGAGCGGTGAACTGGTCACGCTTGCATGCGAGGACACCTTCTATGTCCTTCGATTCTCAAGAGAGAATTACGTCGCTGCTCTTCAGGCAGGTGAAGTGGACGACGATGGAGTCGAGGCCGCTTTTGAGGTCATCACAGACATCAATGAGAGGTCAGTCTAGATGCAAACACACGCTGTAGGACTGAATTGACTTTGTGTTCTAGCGTACGGACTGGTCAGTGGGTTGGCGACTGCTTCGTCTACACCAATTCGACCAACCGCCTCAACTACTTGGTCGGCGATCAAACATATACTATCTCCCACTTCGACCAGCCAATGTACGTTCTGGGATACCTTCCACGCGATGGCCGAGTCTACGTCGCGGACAAAGACGTCAGCGTCATCTCCTTCGCTCTCTCCCTCTCCGTCGTCGAGTACCAGACCCTCGTCCTTCGCGGCGACCTTGACTCCGCGAACGAGATGCTTTCTGACATCCCCGAAGACCAGAAAAATAAGATCGCGAGGTTCCTCGAGGGTCAAGGTTACAAGGAGCAAGCACTCGAGGTCGCCACAGACCCAGAACACCGCTTCGATCTGGCGTTAAGTCTTGGCCAGCTAGATGTTGCGCTCGACCTTGCCCGAAAAGCGGACGTCGAGCACAAGTGGAGGACGGTAGGCGATGCCGCGCTCACTGCTTGGAACCTGGTACTGGCTGGAGAATGCTTTTCCAATGCCAGAGACCTAGGCTCTCTTCTCCTCCTCCACTCCTCCACTTCCAACACCGAGGGTCTGCGCAGCCTAGCAGAGAAGGCCGACCACGCTGGCTCGAACAACATTGCCTTCTCCTGCCTTTGGCAACTCGCAGACATCGACGGCTGCATCGACCTGCTGCTGCGCACGAACAGGGTCGCAGAGGCGGTGCTCTTCGCGCAGACGTACAAGCCGAGTCGTGCGGCGCATGTGGCCTCGCGGTGGAAGCAGAGCCTGGAACAAGGCGGCAAGGGCAAAGTGGCGCGGATGATCGGTATGCCACCCGGCGCGGAGGGAGCTGACGACGAACTCTTCCCGGAATGGGAGGAGTACATCAGGTTGGAGAACGAGGCCCCAACCGAGGCGTTGGTGGACCTGAGCAATGGCGCGGACGAGGAGGCCGGGACGGAGGCAGATGCTGCGGTCAACGGAGCATCGGCGGAAGCGGACGCAGAAGCGGAAACGCCTGACACCGATGCTGATGATGTGCCCAGTCCGCAAACGGAGACGGAGGTCTGAGACAAGAGCTACTGGGTGATATGATGGGGCCGCAGTGGTGGCCAGCAGGATTTCACGTCATTGAGATGGTGTTTGCACAATACTCAAGGCTTCATACTGTAGGGCACCTCACGCCAATGAGATGAAAGGCTTTGAGCGACACTCAATTGCAAAACCGCTCACCACTGTAGGCACCTGTCCAGCGTCGATCGTAGAACAATTCTCTATCCCTTGGGCCTGGGCTGCACGGCTTCCCTGCCCTACTCTCTAATGTTCCATTGTTGTCAATTGTTGTCGCCAACACAAGGCCCCTGTTTCTTACCGTACATCGCCGCAACTTATTCCTCACTCTCTATTTCGCTCCCTCATGTGTTCACTGTACCTTTCCAATCTGCTCCCCGACTGCTGCTGTGGAATCAAGGAGTAGAGTCTCGCAGGAGTAAGACTCATCGGCATGTGGCACTGTTGTATAGGAAGACCGATCCCACAACAAGGCGGAGGATAGGGCACTTCTGGAGATGCCGTTTCCATCGCAAGGAACTGATGAAGCTTCCGATGCAAGGGGTGCTGGGTCGAGAAACACAAGTTTTTAAATCGAATGGAGTGTGATCGGAACAAAGCACGATTGACAATGGCCGTTCTGCCCTACACCCTGCCACACCTACCTGCTTGACTGTAGCAATATGAACAGGTAGACTATCCACATGTGCTTACCTGTGACTCCCCTGCCTCGATACCGATGCTCCCCAGGTATCTCCCTATGCAACCCTCGATCAGCGAAGGCCGAAGTACCCTTGCGCCGCACAAACGTCGCAAGCGTCCCCGTGGCGGCCGCCGGGGACGAAATACTTGCAGTTGCGCGATTTCGAGTAGTAGCACGGTCGGCCGCACGAACTCTGATAGGGCTGCGACGAGCCTTTGCCTTTGGAACCTTTTTTAGAAGAACGGGAGCTGTGTTTGGGTTTGGAGTTGGAGTTGCCCATGGCTGTTGTTGTTATTTTAATTGTTGCTGGGTTTGGGGTTGATACCAACTAAGTGTGTTGGTGCAGTGTTTTGTTGACAAGGGGTGAGACGTAAGATCGTTTAATCTTGTTAGAGGCGATGATGGATTTGGAGAGATGAAAGTGATAAACGTTCGAGAAATCGGGGAAGAGCACGTTTTATGTCGAATCGTGATCCATGTGTGGACTGAGATGAAACACAAAGGAAGTGTTGCAACAGGACGCCGAGAGCAAGACAAAGGAACAGACACGGCACTGCGGACACACAAAGACAGCACAATGAACCCCAAAGGATATGCCTGGCAACGCAGTTGTCTTTCATGTGCACTGGACGCGAGTGGTGCGTGAGCCTCAGGCCAGGCTCTCCGCGTCTTGCTGTGTTCGTGGAGAGCGAGGCATGGACTGGCGTTGGCCTGAGAATCTGTCGGTTGCCGGTGTTGCGAGGTTCTGGTATTATATATACGTTATGTATATAGACTAGTGGTCAGACTTCCGCCGGCGAAGCGCTTCGCTCGCCGAGCCGAGCATCATCCTCCTCGTCCTCGCAGTTGTTCCAGATGAGAGTGCCTCAGTCTCTCGCACCCCCCACGCATGAACCGGTCTGCCAGCTTTGGCGCAAGGCAACGTTCAGATGCCATCCGAAGGGCGTATGAATGCGTTGCTTGACACAGCTTGCATCCCTCCTCCTACTGAGTGAATGTCATGAGTTCCGGCCCACTTTCTTCGCCAGCAACGACCGCCCATCTCGAAGGTGCGGCGTGGTGGCCGCCTCAGCAGACTGCCGAAGCACTCGGTCTCGACTTCGACCTCGATCTCGATCTCGATCTCGATCAAGGCGCGGTACCAGAGCCACAGCGCAGTTGTTGGCAAATGTCGAACACTGGGCTGAGGAGCGAGTCGAACGCGCAGATGGCTAAAGCCTGCATTGCATGCAGGTTCAAGCACCTGAAATGTGATGGCAGGCTCCGTTGCTCGAGATGTCAAGCAGAAGGTCTCGAGTGCACCTACGTCAAGTCTCGGCGCGGTTATAGAGGTTCAGGGAAGATCAAGACACAGGCCGCTGGGCGTAGCCGCAGTACCTCAACTAGTATGACATCTTTCTTCCACGGCGATGATACGCTGCTTTTAATATCTACAATGATTGATGATACCGCACAGATCAGGCCAACAATGTCAACGTGTTGCAGCAGCAACCATCGGGAGGCCCGTCGGAAGTCGAACGTGAGTAGCAGCTCTTCCTCGAAACCATGACTTATGGTGCAAAATCGAGTCTTCACCAACACACATCTGACGATACCGGCCGTTAGATGACTTCGACTGGTCTGGCTCCTTCGCAGACGCAAGGCCGGACTGCTTCTCAGATTTGGATCCCCTTCGTCCTCTACTGCCACGGGATATGGCCCTCTCGAACCAGCAATCCTCGGTCGTAAGGCTACCATTAAGCACATCGACGGCGATCGATGCACTTCCAACCACTCAGTCACAACTCCAAAGGCCGCCGTCCTCCGTACCCGTGCAAAGTCGAGCCCGCAATTACGACTCCCCGAGCACCATAGGCGCCTTCTTTACCTTCTTCCATGCCGCACATCCGTTCTTGTTACCGCGTACCGCCATGCTAGAGCTCTTGAAAAAGAAAACACTACCGCATTTGGAGGCAGCGATACAATATGTCGGTTTGTGCTATCTGTCGACATCCTCAAGTGAGGCCATTCGAGACTCCCTTGACCACGCCTTGTTCCACCAGAGCCTGCCGAGAGACGGATTCACGGTCCAAACCATGCTCTTGTTTGCGATAGCCCTACATGCAAACGACGAGGCCGACAAGGCTAGCCAGGTATTGCACTCAGCTGTTACGATGGCTTTGGAACTGGGAATGAACCGACAAGATTTTGCGTCCGACAACGGGCTGGGCAATCCGCTCATGCAGGAGAGCTGGAGAAGGACTTGGTGGGAACTTTACGTTGTTGATGGGTTGATCGCTGCTGTTAGTCAGAGCACATCCTTTGAGTTACGTGACGTCACAAGTGATGTTCCCTTACCGTGCGAAGAGTGCGAGTACGTCTCGAGCGTGAGTGGGACACCTCAGTGTATCTCTTTCATCCCAGTCTGACTTTTCCAATGCAGTGCCTTCCTTACGGCTACAGATCATTGGAAGAGTATGACAACGCACTGTTCGAGAACGACGACGTAACATACTCATCCTTCACATACCGTATCGACGCTGTTCGGATACTAGGAAAGATCCTGGCGGCTAGTCAACGCGACTCATTTGATCTCCAGTCCATAGATGCAATCGACGCTCTTCTGGTCAACTGGAGTCTACATCTCCCGGCTTCAAAGAGACAGCCAATCGGTAAAGACGGGCAGATCGATGAGATGCTATTCCAAGCTCGTATGATTGTGGGCACGTACGTATCTCACAACGGTCCTCGAGAATTCTCCCACAACTACTGATTGGTCTTTGAAGGAGTTCCATCCTCCTCCATAGGCCCCGATCTCATCTCAACTTCAATAGCGTTCAAACGGTGAAGGCTTGTGTGTCCTCAAGAGAACACCTGCTTCCAGCCCAGGCTCGCGAAATACACACAGCAAAAGCCCTACAGGCTGCTGAAGAGGTAGCCAAACTGATCACACTGCCCCATCCATTGGGCAAACATACGCACTTCTTCGTTTGCTGCGTCACCATGGCTTCCGTCACGTTTCTGTCTCACTGGGATTCCATCATCCCATTCGGTGACGAGATACCAATTAAAGAGCAGATTCGACTCAGTATAGGCGCGCTTAGGGCAATGGAAAATCTATGGCCTGTTGCAGGTACCGCACTGCATCAGGTCAAGAAAGTTGCTCAAGAGATATTCGCCGAGAAGAAAGCGTCAAGCAATATTTACTTGGATGCTATAACGAACGACGATATAGTACAGAGTATGATAGAGAACGGGCTAGTAAGTGGTCCTGGTGCACAGCAGCTAAGCTAGCAATAATACTCTTCGATGGGGTTGCAACACTCCACGTAACACTCCTTCCTAAACAATACACTCTCGGGTGACTAAGAACTTGACCTTCTACAGTCATGCCTGGATGCCTTTCTCGGACTCGTAGGCTTTCCACCATGAGTTCGCATCTACGCGGATCGTCAATACTTGTGCTTTGCAGAAACAAACGAAGAGCGACTTACCGCGGTGCGGTGTTGGAACCGTGATAGACTTCCTCGCTTCTGCCTTCTGAGCATGGTGAACGCCGAAAGTGTCGTTTCGGGACTTCATGGCCACGTCGAGATCTACTTGCTCAGGATGGGTAACAGAACCCATCAGCTTCGGGAGGCCCATCGGGATCTCATGGCCAGCATCAACCTGCCAAAAATGCCACGTCTTTCCATAAAGGCCCACGATTTCCTTCATTGCCTCCAGTTCCGCCTTCTCCCACTCTTCGTCGCTGTATCCGGCGAGCTTGGGTAGGATCAGCATGCCAGATTTCACTTCGAACTCGTGGCTGTGCCACAACTTCTTTTCCTCGTCCGGGAGATGATCGTAAACATGCTTGGGGACCATGTATTCCACCCCGATCAGCCGGGCGTCCTTCTCGTGGGAGTCGTAGATCAAGCACTGGCGGAGGTCTTTGCGCACATGAGAGCAGTAGTGCGTCGCTTCGACATATCGTGTTTTCCCCTGGCGTGCTTCGTCCGCGTAGATGTGGATGGCGGTCAGGAACTCGCAGATGTTGTGGAAAGGCTTGAACTCCTGCGCGTCGTATTGACGTTTCAATCAGCAGGGGGCGTGCGTAGTAGCACGACGAGACATGCAACGCTTACAGGGTTCGGGCCAGATTCTGGGGAGCTCATGTTGGCGGCCAGTAGTCACGGGTATTGCAATGGGCGTGTTGGTAATCAGAGGTGTGAAGTAGACGTCGATGCCGGGTCAGTCCACTGGTGATATGTGTTTCCACGCCCTCGGTGGGTGTAGGCTACGCATGCGAGCGTTCGTGTCATACTGCAGTTGTGGGCTCTGCTCTCAAGCCATTGGTGGTGTCGTTGGAGAAGCTGGCAACTTCCGAGGTCGCCGACCACGTCGCCGACCACCTTGGATGCGGCCGAGTCAACGTCGCCAGCAGCAGCAGCAGCAGCAGCTCCGAGCACGCATCACCAACAACTCTGTCCGGCCGTCTAGGCGTCGCACTACGCTCTCATGTTCCCTCGCTGCGCCCCGCCGCTCTCTCGCGCAGGGCCCGGGGCGATCTTGTTTGCGGGAGCAGTGACCTAATCAAGAACCATGGGGTCGCCGAACACTATCGCGAAGCTTCGAGCAATGACCCAATGCTTGCTCAGTATATCCCCCAAGGAGACTTCCTGTGTCCGGTCCATCCAACGGCCACATTTAGACTTGGGTTTTGGCTGCGAACTGGGGAAAGCCGTCTTTGCTCTCACATCTGATCAAGATCCTTGAAGAGCCATCTTCTCTTGGAATCTTTCCATCCTCATTCGTTGCCCGTACAATCGTTTTAGTCTGCTTCGCGTAGAGAGCGATGCGCGCCAGCTTTTCTGCTCCATCTCAAGTCGTGCCTCCACCGAGTCCAACGCTGGCCCGAGACATCCAACTAGACCGACCACTGCGAAAACGAAACCTATCATCCTTCCTGACGAGGAACGTCCGTGAAGATGCCCTCCTCGAGAGCGAACTTCTTCTCCTCGCATTCGCAACCGGGATCCAAGACGGAACCACCTACCCAGACTTCCTCTGCTTCGCATCGAACCAGACCGGCAACTCAGTCTTGCTGGCCGTCGGGCTCACCAAACTCGGAGGAGTGCCTATCAACTTGTCCAACGTTGGGGTCAGCCTGAGCCTGTTCATCGCCGGAGGTTGGATAATGGGCCAACTCGGCAATGCCTTTGGATGCCGACGGCGTCTTTGGCTGCTCGTGAGCAGTCTGCTCCAAACAGCAATGGTCTTCGCAGCCGCAGGGATCATCTATCGCCTAGGAGTTGCGGAGACGGGTCCGGTGGCTCTGGGCGTTATTGCGCTACTTGCCTTCTCGTCTGGAGGCCAGGTGGCAATGGCGCGGTCGCTGAAGATCACGGAGATCACGACAGCAATGGCAACGGCGGCGTACATTGATCTGCTGATAGATCCTGAGCTGTTCAAAGCTCGAAACCGGCCAAGGAACCGCAGAGTTTTGTTCTTGACCAGTCTGGTGGCGGGGAGCTTCGCGGGTGCCTTTGCTTACGCGAGGGTGAATTCTGCCTTCGCACTCCTCATTTCGGCATGCGGAAAGCTCATTGTCACATTCGCGTTTTTCTTCAACAAAGGCATAGAGGGAAAGACTTGCAGCACGACAGAGTCGGACGCATCACCCTGAGGTGACAACTCAAAGAGCGCTGCGAAGAGTGCGTGTTATCAAGTGTGCGCGTTGTCGAGCCATTGAGCATATAGAAATACTTCTTCACACTTGACCTTGTGGCTGTGCAGGAAATGCAGTGAATCGAGTCAGCTGAATTGCTCGACTCGGCTCTTGTGATGAACAGAGAGCTACTTTGACAAAGAATGTTCCGACAATGCCGGGAGGAAAATAGCAACGATACTCAGACAGCAGTTTTCACACAATCGAGTGGCCACGTGACAGAGGCATGGTTTGGGAAACGCGTCTCTTGTGCTTGAATTGCTAATCTGCGACTACATAGCTCATCTGCCCGACTTCGCACACTATCGCCAATGGAAAAATCCACAGTCCGAACCCTCCGACCACGCACCTACAAGATAGACGGCGGAAGCTTCAACGGGACATGCAGCAATCTCAAACCACCAGCAGTCGTTTCTGGCAGGTGGCCCGCCCGAACGTTCCACTGAAGAGACTGATGGAGGAGCCTGGGCTCTGGCAGACCCCTGTCCCTCTCGGACCTCCAACGGACAAACTCTGCTTCCTCGACCCCAGCCTTGACGTGCTTGTTCTCTGCGAGCTGCTCGGCCACGGTCGTGAAGGCCTTCTGCTTTCCGCCCTCCTGGGCATCGGCGTGCCGGCTGTCTGGCGGGTAGTCGTGGCCGGTGTAGAGACGGTAGTGGCTCGGCAGGGCGAGGAGCGTGCGCATCGACTTGTACAGCGCGGTCGCCGAGCCTCCGGGGAAATCGCAGCGCGCGGAGCCGACGTCGGGATTGAAGATGGAATCGCCGGTGAAGACGTTCGAGCCGATCATGTAGCCGACATGGTCGGGCGTGTGCCCAGGGAGATGGAGGACTTTGCCTTCGAACCTGCCGACCCAGAATGTCTCCCCGTCGTCGAAGAGCTTGTCGAAGGCTGTCGACAGCTCTGCACGGTTGATGCCGTATGTTTTGGCAAAGGCGGCTTGAACGTCGACTATCCGCTTGCCAATGCAGATGGGCGCGTACGGTTGGCCTTTCTGTTGGAGCTGTCGTTGCAGATAGTTGGAGGCGGTCAAGTGGTCTGCGTGAACGTGTGTCTCGAGTATGCGGGTGATGGTGTATTGGTGTTCGACGACGACTTCCAGAAGCTTGTCCGCAGAGTCGGTGGTGATCTTGCTTGCAGCAGGATCGAAGTCCAGCACCGAGTCGATGATGACGGCCTCGCGACGTTCGGAATCCGCTACGATGTACTGCCAGGTGCCGGTCTTGGCCTCAAAGCAAGTGTGAACGGTCGGGTTGTCAGACATGTTGTTTCGCGTTGCGCCTTCGTCGGTTCGTCTCACAGTTGGATGCGCTCGTGGTGTGTTCACCAGGTTTATTTGGGTGGTGATACTCGGTCCTTGCTTATATCCATATCACGACTATTCTACGAATCCCTGATGTGACGCTGTTCACTATCTCGGAATCCACCAATGTGTTGGGTGGCACTGCTTGCTCGGCGACCATCGCTCGGCGACCTTCGAGTGGCAACTCACGTCGCATGAGCTCCGGTGAAGTCGTGCAGGGCGGAAAAGTGAGACATGACGTCTGCAAACTCTCTGCTCGGCGATCCGAACTATGCGGGAGTTGACCTTTTGTAGAATGCCTCGCATTGCCTTTGCCGATATATGTTGTACGCTGCTGCGCAACGATCGATCAATCAATCAACCAAGGCCACCTCAAACCACCCTACACAAAGCGTCTCACCATTGCAAGCATGTCAATGGATACACTGACGACTGGAACAGCCGGCGCCCTCTTTGGTGCTGCTTTGGCGTCCTCGGGAGTTTGGTTGCCCTCAGTGATCACTTTACAAATGCGAATGGAGGACTTTCACATGCTCAAAGTTTTCCTCTCCGCCAGCGCGAGCAGTGCGTAAGTGCTTCACGGTACTCATCGATGGAACGTAGAGACGACTGCTGACTAGACAGCCCAGTCTGGTGATAGCTGCCTTTGAGACCAAAGGCCTCGCACGATGCAAGCCTCGTTCTGCGTCTCCGCTTGGCTGGTTCAGCGACTACGATGGCAACATTGTCGGTGGCCTGATGGTGGGCTTCGGTATGGCGCTCACAGGCGCCTGTCCCGGCACCGTGCTGGTGCAGCTCACGACCGGAGTTCGATCTGGATGGTTCGCGATGATCGGAGCCGTGCTCGGGGGTGTTTCGTATCCGCGCGTGTCGAGCTACCTACGTCGGACTTGCCCACCACCAGACGCTGCTGCCGCCAAGCCCAAGCTCACCGTCCACAGCAAGCTGGGCATCGACACGAACACAGCGGTGCTCATCTACGAAGCCGCTTGTCTGATTGTCATTCTGTCAGCCATGGTGCTCGGCCCGAGAGGCGTGGCTATGCCTCTGCACCCGCTGGCAGGAGGCCTGCTGATAGGGGCGGCGCAGGCAGCGTCGCTGCTTCTGACAGGGAAGCCGGTCGGCGTCTCCACAGCTTACGAGGAGATCGGGCAGTACTTCTGGTTGCTGTGGAACTCCGTGTTCAGCAGGACGCCAGCGCAGAAAACGCCGCGACCCTCGACAAGGGCCATTGTCTTTGGCGGTGGCGTTGTAGCAGGCGCCTGGGCACTGGTGCACTCACTTCCAAACACCGTGCTGCCTGCCGTAGTATCCCCTCACATCTCCGGTCTTCAAGGCGTCCTCGGTGGGTTTGTCATGGTGTTTGGCGCGAGGCTCGCCGGTGGGTGCACGTCTGGCCACGGCATCAGCGGCATGGCGATGCTTTCACTTTCGAGCATTGTCACCGTGGCTTCGATGTTCGCGGGCGGTATTGGCTTGAGTATGGTGC